>JAODAL010021648.1:0-66563 GCA_025379985.1 Phyllomedusa bahiana
GCAAGGGCCATGACGGGGCGGAACCCATCTTTGTCCACCAGACGGAAAGGCAACATTTCCAAGGAAAAAACCCTGGCAATCCCGACTTTCAGGTTTTTTGGTTTGGGGTGGTTTGGGTTTAAAGTGTTTCTTCTGCCCCCAAAACCTGGAAGACAGAAGGCTGGTGCTGACGGCCGCTGTAGGCTTGCAGGTCGAAAAAGGCGGAAGGGAAGGGGAGGTGGGTCTTGGGGGTGCGGTGGACTCGGGGACGGTGGAGGGAAGCGGGGGGATCCCTGATCATGATCTGAAGACTGGGCAGCTAGGAAGCTTGGGGGGTGGCGGAGGAGGAGGAGGCGGAGACGAGGGTTTTACAGGGTTGGGGGCCGGCGTGGTCGGGCTTTTTTGGCCAAGTGTTGCTCCTTTAAAACTCATGCATTGTGCAGGCTAGACATGTTGATTGGTGGTTAACCCCCTAAGTTTCTTGCCCTTTTATGGTTTTTTTGGCAAAAGGCGGCATATGACATCGCGGGGGAATCAAAGGCTTGGTAAAAGAACCCCCAGGCTTGAAAGTCCTGGACCTTTTGACAGCGAAAGCGGGGAGCGGGGTTTGCGCTGCCCGTGGCTGGGGAACATTCAGCGGACTTTGCACCGCCCTCTCCCTTTTTGGGGGGAACCCGTACTGACATACCCATCGTCTTCCTCCTGCCCACTGATGAAGCGTCGAAAAGCAAATTCGCTGAAAAGACCACTTTGGGGATCCGAAACTCATCATCATCATCTCAAAAGGTGCCTTCGTCTCGACATTCGCACCAGGGTGGGGCTACAAGAAAGGGGATGCAAGGGCGTTCCCGGACGCCGGGATTTTCCCGTTTGCCCGGTTTCCCTTCTCCCCTTATGGCATCGAAAAGGGCGCAAGCAGAGAAAATCACCCTCTTTCCTCTTGTTTTTTTTTAAACTGCCTTCTGCCCCAACCCATTTTTCATCAAAGAGGTTTCAAAAATGGAAATCCACAGTGGGGGGTAGCAGTTGAATTTTGGGGGCTGCTTCAGTTGGAGGGGAGTGGTAATGCTGAGCGACTTTGTGGCCGTGACGGGGGAGCGAGGGGGTTAAAATGCTGGATGCAGGTTGCATTAACCACTGAAGGACCGATGGCGACGCTGTTCGTTTTGAGCACAGGGCCTTGACCCAGCGATGACAGGCTGGGTCCTGCAACGATGTCCCCTGGCAAAGCGTGTTGCACGGAAGGAGCACTTCTCTCGTTCCCCCCACCTCCTGTCCCATCCCCTCTTTGCTTTACCCCCTGAATTTGTCCCCGCAGAAAAATAAAATTTAAAAAGGGAAAAAAGGGGTTTTGGAAAGTCCTTATTAAAAAACGGGAAAAACACCTACTCAAACCCAAATCAAACAAAAAAAGTGGATTCCAAAAAAACTGCAAATGATTAACAACCAAAGCTGGCCCCGCCCAAAAAGAAAAAACACGTATCGAAAAAAATTGGATAATAAAAGGTTTTTTTTGGCACCCACAATTCCCCCGTGGGACTACACAATTGTGGGGTTCAAATTTAACTGCAAGGTGGCTCTATCAACAATCGGAGGGGAAAAAGGGAAAAAAACGTATCTGTTTATTTGGATAAAAAGGTATTTTTGGCACCATCAAACACCTTGGTTGCTACAAAATTTCGAAACAAATTTAAAATCAAAGTAGATCTACCCCAAAAAAGTGGCCTGCGCCAAAGTAAAAAAAAACGTATCTGAAAAATATTTTTGGGTAATAAAAAGGGATTTTTGGACCTATCAATTCAACTGGGTACTACAAAATTGCTGGATACAAATTTAACTGCAAAGTGGGGCTATCAAAAAAGCTGGACTGCGCACAAAGTCAAAATACACGTATCTGTAATGTTTAACCACAAACTCGAATAATAAAAGGTTATTTTTTTGGCAAATCAATTCACCAGTGGTAACTAACACATTTGTGGATTCAAATTTAAACTGCTGGGTGGCTATATCAACAAATCTGGACTGGGCAAAAGTGCAAAAAACACGTATCTGTAATTGTATCACGGATAATAAAAAGGTTTTTTGGCACCTATCAATTCACCTGTGGTGACTACAAATTGCCTGTATTCAAATTAACTGCAAAGTAGATATATCAACTAAAGGAGGCCTGCGCAAGTGAAAAACAGTATCTGATATGTATTGGATAATAAGAAAGGTATTTTTTGGACCTATCAATTCACTGTGGTTGATACAAAATTGCAGTATTAATTTAAGTGCAAAGGTGCCTCAATGAAACAAAGCTGTAGTGCGCCCAAAGTAAAAAAACCACGTATCTGAAATTTATCTCGGATATTACAAAGGTATTTTTGGCACTAATCAACGTTGCTGACTTGCTGGATTCTAATTTAAGTACAGGGTGGATATATCACACAAAGGTGGAATGATTATTTTTTTTATTTTCGGCAAAATGAAAATGAACCCTATCTGAAATGTTATAATAGATAATAAAAGTGGAGTTTTGCCACCTAACAAAGAGGACATGCAATTACTAGAAAAGAGTGTTATTCCTATAAGTTCAGGTTGCCCAATATCCAGGAAATATTTCAATAGAAACACTGTTAATAATAAAGCTATGCAATGTCTACACTAAGACTTGTGAACTTTATCCAGTATTCTTTATAGGCTTTGTCTAGTGTTCGCCTGCGGGGTCCCCTCCTCCTACGCTACCACCCGGTCTTTACAGCGGTAGATGCTCTTTTAATTTCTCTACCTAACTATATTAAATCTTTCCAATCTCTAATCTAACTAAAATTGTAAGGTTCACAGCTAATAGTACGAGGTTTCTCTGTGAAGAAATAAATTAATTTCGTGAGCTTGTTTGGACACAAGCAGAGCGCATGTCCTTATGCTCTGAGACGCTGAGTGACACTTTGGATGAACAGGCTAGATGTTCTATGTAAAACGAGGTCATGAGTGATTTTCCAGCCAATCGCAACCATTACACCATCACCAGTCATGACGTCGCACACACATCTCACCCTGCTCTTTCTTTAATATGATTTGCTGGCTGCCAAAAATTACCGGATTAGCGCGAAAAAGGCGCAATCCTAATAGGGATGATGACAGATTTTTACCTATATTATCGCATGATCTAAAAAAAATCGGATATCACCATAAAAACTGTGCCGATTTCAACTTTGTCGATAATAATTGCTCAACACTATTTAGGTTCACTAGAGTTAGATCCTTCTCAATTTGCACCTCATACATTTAGAATCAGGATGGCTTACAGAAGCAACGAGATGGGGTTTGAGTGCTAAGACTGTATGGAGAATTGGTAGATGAGAGTCAGACCATTTCAGACTGCATGTGATTGGGAATTCTATATGGTTATAACGGACAAAACGAACCATTCATAAGTTTGTAGCACAGAGGGGAGTGGTTGACTTATGTGTTTCATGTTGTTATTTGTGGTGCTGTTATTGTTACATGTTTTCTTTTCCCCCCTCCTTCCTCTTTCCTTCCTTCCTTTTTCCTAACACGTGTCAACGTTTCCCCCTGGTGTTGCGATCTTTGGCGTACTTCTCACGTTCAATTGTGGTGCATGGTATGAATGGACATCAGCTGGGTGTTTCAAGACATATGGCTGTTATTCATTAGCTGGGACTGTGAGGTATGAGGTGGCGTAATTTCTGGCCTGAGTTTCACCGGTGTGCCAGTTGGGATCGAGCTCTGGACATCTAATTAGGGACATTCCCTTTGACTTGCTTTTGTGGTCATCTTTTCCTGGGATGATCACAGTTTGGTCTGACATAGTCCCTAGGCAGTTTTTTTGACACGTGTTGCCAGTTGCGAAAAAGTCTAAATTAGGGCTCAAGTTCAGCTTAATCGGGCATGGTGGGCATTTGTGGGCATGTACAGAGGCGCCACGTGGATTTGGAAATCAAGCGACCAGGTAATTTTTGGAGGGACGAAGAGGTACACCTTAATGCTGTGGGGCTAGGTCTTTGGATGCTGGAGATCCAGGAAGGAGTGGAGAGGGCTTTGGGGCTGTGGGGTGCTGCACATGCAAGAGGGGTCATGGCATGTTAGCAGTGGCGGTGTGGGTCTTTGGAGTGGCTTAAACTCAGTATGGGGGGTTCATGAATGGACGGCTTCTCAAATGATAGGCTGACAGCTTGGCCGCATTCTGATGAAGTTGGGGGCTCTACAGGGTGGTTGTCCCCATGAGTCCTTTTATTCTAGAGGGTGGTAGTCACCAGAGGTGAAATATATTGCTCTCGAGTCATGTGTGATGAATGAGGGTAATACCAAGGAAGGTGGAGTGGAAGAAAATGCACAGACTAGGTTTTGTTCCAATGGACCTCAGCCCATTGTTTTTGAGTTGTTTTCAGATGGGTTCCAAATGGGTGGTGTTTTAGTTAATACCTGTTATAAGGTTTCTACTTATAAAAAGATTTTTATATATATATGTCCTGTGTCCTTATTTAGGGTAAGAAGGTTCTGAAGTATGGGGGTGGTTAGTGGATACAAGGGTAAATTAAGGTTCGATAATTGGCATTGGGGGATGGGAGTGGTAGGCGATGCACAGTGTCAAGACAAATATGTAATATAGCGTTTATATGTTTTATCATTTAGCATATGCAGGCCAGTGTTGTGTTTATATATACTTAGAATTTGAAAGTGACTTTACTAGAAAGTCATTGTATATTGCAGGCATACAGTATTGTCACAAAGTGAAAAGGCAAAATAAAGGACGTTGATATCAGATCACAATATCCATGCATGTTATCACTGGCATCTTATAATTTTGAATTGAATTGACATCCTTTCAAAGCCTTGGAGTATTTTTCATTTCACAAAAAATGTCACAGTCTTTGTATATAAAGCAGCTCCAGTTTTTCCCGAATTGTTTGCAAATGCTCTCAGATCATGTTGATTTGTTGCATTGAAATTCAATGGCGAGCCACAGAAAAAAGGGCATTCATTACATATTTTAAAATGTCAACCTAATTTCCACTCTTAGCTTGACTACAAAGCAATTTTATGAAATGTCAAGATGGGCTATTTTTTTCAACTGTGCTTAGTTAAATTTGGATAAAATTCCCATTGAATAATATGTAATTCTGTTAAGGTTTTAAAATGAAATGAAAAGAATGCTTTGCTTTGACAATGAATATGATAAAATAGTGTCAGAAAGACTCGAGAGAGTAAAAATGAGGCACAAAAACAAAATTAAAGGACTCAATTTCTATGCCAAATATTTTAATTGTTTGCATAATACAAAAATACTGCATACCAAAAGGAGCAGCCAATTTGTTTCTGCTTGGCAGCTGGAATTATTTGTAATATCAATGCAAAGAGGTTAAAAAATGTCACGTAGCATTAATTGGTTGCTATGCAGACCTCAGTTTTTCTTTCAACTATGTTTTAATGACCTACTGGATCTGTTTTACTGTTGCCATGGCTTTTTTATGCATGCACCTGTACTTTGAGGGGCAAACTGTCTATCACGATCAAGGCAGCTTCAAATCACCATCTCAATTATACTGTGTTATACTTAAAAGCAATGCAGTTGTTGGTGCCATCAATAACCATCATAACACCAGACCATTTTGAAGATCTCATTCCTAAATTAAGTGCTTCAACATCGGTCCTTCTTTCTGCTGGAGTTTGGAACATTGCTTTCTGGTCATTTTTCATGCCATTCCATTGACTTAATAGTAAATTTTCCACTGTTTTCCGAGTGAAATACGTTGAAAACATGAACATGTTCCAAGTTTTTTTTAAAGTTAAAATCCGACCTCAGAAAATCCAAGTCATGTAGACTACAACTCAGATTTTGTATGGGGATGGTTTTACAGTCCGTTTTTGAAAATCCAAGTCCATGTCAAAAACCGACTATAAATCCTTGCCGTGTAGAAGGGGTCTTAGAGTTCAAGGTGTAAGACCCAAGGCGAACAGTGGGTTATTGGGCAGCATTGTTTAGAAACTGGTTGTCGAATTCTAGACAAAGCTTGGCATCACACATTGTGATCTCAGCTTGCTGTGCAGCTTCCGTGCATCTGAGACGCTGTCCACTCTAGATGTTCACACTACACATTACACAAGTGGATTAGCAGTAAATTTGGGCAGATTTATAAGGGCAGCTATTTTACAAATCAGCTTGTGGAAGAGGTGTTTAAAGGTCCTGATTTCTCTGGTCATATTTGTCTGTGGATCTTACATGGTTGAATACTTGATTTCATGCATCAGTCAGCAACATGAGTAGAATGTTGTACAGATTTACGATATTTTTCAAGGGTAGCAACATACAATAGAAGTAGCTTGGCTCATACCAGTCTCTACACCGATTGATTTCATTATGTGTTTAAGGTCACGTATTTCAATGGCAGCCCAAAAATTAGCAATCGCGGTTGGAGAGAAATTCTTTAGGGATCATATCTCTACCTTCTCTCCTCTAAGTAATGTGAAACTAAGAGACGTAAACCGAGGCTATACTGGATTTTTTTTCCAAAAATTAGGAGGATAAAGATAGATGAATAAACATAGAGATATCCCCTCCACAGTCTCTGTTACATGGCTGGTTACACAAATACACTAGATTAGATACAAAGAAAATGTGATCAAACCACGGTTACATCTCAATTGCTACATGGGCAGTTTTTAATGCTCTTCGTGCCTTATAATGCTGTTTCACTGGTGACGGGGTCAGAATGACTGCAGTTGTGTGGCTATGTGCCCATACTGATTGCATCAATGACAGATCATGGAGCACTAGAGCTTTTTTTTGTATTCCCTACTGAGCATGGATTTCTGACCTACCTCTGTAGCAGTCAGTATGGCCATTTTTGTACGGATTTTATTATATGATGCCTGCATTTTTTCTGTAAAATTTTTTCTATAGTTTGTGTAAGGACTTGCAGGGACAATAAGGAACCCTTGACATGAGTTGTAAACTCCTGTATCTTGGCCAAAAAATTAACTAACTCTTCATGTTTGATATTTTTTCAGGATGCATTTTGGTCCTGGGATACTGGGGAATATTGTATGTCAGTATTTTGAGTTTTGAACACTTGGGTATGATGGGTTAGCCACCTAGTCGAATAGTATGGGGTGTCACCAATAGGTTATAAGACATGCATGATGCACCACTGTAACTTTATGCCTGGTGCTTATGAACCCATGTGCAATTGTTGTTAAGCAATCAACCTACCTCATGGTGGTAGGTGTGGGAGTTGGTGTTTATCAGTATTTTGCACTTTTCATTTACCCTTTATGGTGCTGCTGCCTTTCTTTTTCTGTGTGAAATAGCTTTTTAAGTTGTGGGCAGGTATGGCACTAGCAGTCACCCTGTGCTCTTGAAAATTGGTATGAGAGCGATTTCAGAATATCCACCTGTGCAACTTATCCCCACGTATCACTGGGCTTTCATTGCCTTCGCTACTAAGGAATGGTTTATAGACCTGTCTCTTTAGCAGTAAAGTATGGCTTGTTTCTGTGATTTCAAGTAAATAATGCCCTGTTTTTTTCTGTGAATTTGTTATGTAGTCTAATACCCAAGAGCGATGTAATGTGTGTTCTTATGCCACTAATTTTTAATCTTAGCAAGTTTTAACTTTTTCAGCAATTTATGGTAATGTACATCTCTGAGGGATTATACCTGATGTAAATGTCCCTACACTTACTTCATGTACATAAAGCCTTGGGCTTCCATTACCACATTTTTTCAGTTGTCCTTTTCATGGTCCCCATTAGTCGGGTTATATTGCCACTGCCTGCTTGAGAATACTCACATGACCTGCCATGAGAGATTCTCTGATCCAGTTGTCATCCTTCACAACTTGGCCCATTGTCATTGTGGTCAGTTCCTTATATTTGTCTGTTTTTCCTACCTCCAACACATCAACCTTTAGGAATTGGACTGTTTATTTTCTGCCTATATATCCACGTAGTTCTGCTTATGGGGGGTCTTTAAGTGGGCTTCCCCTTCATTATGGCTGCCTATTCAAGTCACAAAGTAAGAGTTTCATGCTGTTACCTTAAAAAACCTTCTACTTGTGGTTGTAAGGGGTAATTTGCGATTTCTTATTTCTGGATTTTTCTGTTTTTATTTTTTCAAAGGGTTCATATCCTTCATGTTAATCCTTTGGTGCCACTAATGGGACATATCTTCTCAAACCGTAACTTGTGAATCACTTATATTCCAGTTATAAAATCCACCATCGAATGCCATATCTAAACAATAAACTAAATTCCTCCTCAATAATGATGAATGCTCATATCAAGTCTAGTCATGTAGTGTAGGATATCAATAGCTTGCTAGATGTTATTTTAAGGTGTTATTGTGTCAAATATAGTAAGCCAGGGTTTTGTAGAGTTTAGGATACAGCTCGAAGTGTGAGGTCAAGGAAAAGGTCTTAGTCTAATGGGAGATAAGTGGCTCCTCCACAAGCCCTGGGTGGAGAAACTTGTTGGCTTTAGAAATAGGAAAACGTTTATTAAATATATACCAACCATGTCAGTTACTAAATAACGTTAACTTTATAGCACAAGTATATAAAAAGTCATTAAAGTTCGAAGAAAGAAACAAATAACAGAAAATATTTATCGTTCAGGAGCGGCATTCAACTGATGACAGGTCACAGCGCAGATCTTTATTTCATTTGAGTACACAGTTTTGCTGAATAGAAAAAACTGTTGCAACGTTTTATTAATCACATAATCTATATATTGTACAGTCTGATCAGTGCGAGAGGGCTGTTAGGGTTTACACATAGAGGGATTTACTGTATAAATAATGTTTCTGACAGAGATTTTCATTGTTGGATAAGGCTTTGTGCATTTTATTCCTATTCCAACATGTTACATATCCAAAATTTTAAACAGAAATTACACATTTGAGTCACATTATTATGAACATTCCTATTTTTAACTTGGGGCATGTAGCTCATGAAGAAGTCACTGTTGTAAGCTGGCTTGGTGGGTGTATAAGGTATGTGATAGACTGTCTATCCCTCAGTACTGTCATGGATAATAGGAGCAATTCATCAGTTGCAAAAGGAGATGATTATTGGCTTTCAATTCAAAGCTAGCAGTATTTCTGAAGCTTCGCAGTTTGTGAACTGTCGTGAAAGTGTATTGTGAAAAGTGTATTGTGAGTGGACAAAAGGTGCCATTCTAAATTTAAGTGGCAGAGAAACTACAGAGCACCAAACGTGCCTCATTAATGTGAGAGATGAACATCAGCTACAAAAGTGTGCAAGGGTGGACTGACACGCTACAATGGAGCAGCTCAACACCAAAATGAACCAGTGGGCTACCAGACATGTGCATAAGTACAACAGTTCAGTGAACCCTATGATGTATGGGGCTATGAAGCAGATGGATGTTACTGCACCTCTGCTACCATGTTACATCAGATGAAAATGCTTTAATTTTCACAACAGTATTACAATTGGACCTTCACTGATAGGCAAAGTGTTGTTTTCTCTGATAAGTCACATTTCCCAAGAAAAGAGATACCGCATCATCCAGCTCATTGATAGTGGTCTCTTGGCCAAGGAAATTGCGAAACTGCTTTATCGGCATGCCATGACAGCTGGAAGAATATGAAATGAAGTCTATTCATTTCAAAGCCAAGAGGTGATGTCCAGGCAAAATATAGGAGTCAACAAGGCGGCTCATCACAAGGTCGATTGTTCTGGTGCGACAAACACGGCAGTGGAGGTGGCTCACATGGTTTAAGATAGTGAGATAAAATCCTCTACTTGTGTGTACAGGGGAATTTGATGGATGCCTTATTTCTAGATTTTCTGTTTTTTTTTTTAAATTTGTTTCCAAAGGGTCCTATCCTTCATGTATCCTATGGTGCCACTAATGACATATCTTCTCAAACCGTAACTGTGAATCACTTATATTCCAGTTATAAAATGCACCATTTAATGACATATCTACACAATAAACTTAATTCCTCCTCAATAATTTGAAAAGCTCATACTCAAGTCTATGAAAAAACTGTCAAGTTCGGTGGAGGAAGCCTGATGATATGGGGTTGTTTCACAGCCAAAGGTGTTGGATACTGGACCAGAATCAATGTATCCTACAAGACGAGTTACTTCATACACTTGAGTATTATGGATATGAAAAGGACAGTGTAGTGTTCCAGCAGGACAACAACTGAAGCAGACGTCGAGACTGGCGAAGAAATGGTTCAATGACAATGAAGTAGAGTTGTTTGGATTGGTCCCCACAGTCCCAAGACCTCAAATCAAATGAAAACTTGTATTCGTACTTGAGTGAGGCAACCGGTATGAACCAATATTTGGAACATGTAGAAGAGACCTGGGTTTATTTTGAGAGCATGCCCAGAAGGATTCAGCCAGTGCTGAAAGCCAAAGGTGAAAATTTAGATTTTTAGAAGCAAAACAGTAACAATGCAGTTATATGACAAGAATCTGCATAACTAAGCAGATTCTAAATAGCTACAAGTCAAATTTATGTATGAGATAACCGAGATGATTGTAAAATAAATTAATGGTGGCTTCATGTTCAAAGCTGTAGTAGATAGTGAGATATTGAGTCTGAGGGCCACACGTATGAAAACTGTCTTGCTCTAAGACTTTCCTTGTTGCCCATAGCAACCAATAAGCGCGCCCCTCTCATTTTTCAGAGCGCTATATGAAATGAAAGGGGAGCTCTGATTGGTTGCTATGGGCAACAAAGTGAACTTTAGAACTAGACAGTTTTCATACATGAGGCACTGAAAATCAAAAGTTCAAAACATTGTTACCATTTTGCTTGTCAGTGTATATATTTTAGCAGAGCAGCTTCAAAAAATCACATGTTCTACCACTAGACTGATTACAGCAGGGAAAACACGTTTTTTATACTGTGTTTTTGGAAGACCTGGAGAGAATCTGGCCTTGAATTGGAGATAAGGTCAACTGCACTCCGGAATTGTTTGGTCTCACTAGATACCTGGGAGAGCTCTTTTATAAAATGTGTGAGCTCTTTAGATGGGGGTGGAGGGAGATGGAGACAACTGCTGAGCTGTGGATAGTGCTCGTGCTTCCAGGCTGGAAACAAGAAGGTGTGGCAGCGCCAAGGATGTCTGAACCAGATTACTGGTGTGAATACTGCTGTGTGTGGTGCTGAGTGGTAGTCTTAGGCCGTATCAATGAGGGAGTTCTGTGTTTAGTTGGTGGCCAGACAGCCTAGGATTTATGTTGTTTCTGGTTTGGTGTTTACTTACCTATTACCACCCATATTTAAAGAATAAAGCTGTCTAAGGCCAGTTTCAAACCAACCCTGTTGTCAGAGTATATATGTTGGTGTGCCATTATCTGATTTATGATTCAAAGAGCTAATGGACCCTCAGACTAGGGATGGTTGGATGCAGGCTGAACTCCTATAATATATATTACTGTATAGATATCCATATACATATATATACAGCTATAGAAAGATAGACAGATAGATAGATAGATAGATAGATAGATAGATAGATAGATAGATAGATAGATAGATAGATAGATAGATAGCTATTGTACACACTACACTACTTTATATTACTACTGTACACAAACTATTCACAAAATGTTAGGAATGCTTGGCTTTTGGTTGAAATTTCAGAAAGAAAATAACCTTTCTTGATTTTTTAACTAAATGAGATCATCTCTTAACCTTAGAATGCACATATCCAGCTGCTCAATTCTTTAAATACTTTTTGCACAACTTGCTGATCTCTAACAAAATTCAAAACAGGTGTTTGATTCCTGAATAACCCAATACATTTAGAGGATCAATTAGAATTGGGAGTTAAACAGTCCTCCTCATCATGTTGGTCACAGTTTGCCATCAGCAGACCAATACAGCACCTTACAACTGATCAGCAGAACCTCTCCATTGAAAAGTTTCAAGCAGGATGCTATGGAACGGAAGTGGCCACTAAGCTTAGAGTGTCACAGAGTCTCATCAGCAGGTTGTAGCAGAGATACGGAGAAACTGGAAAAGCCACAGAAAGGCAAAGAAGTGGACATCCTTTGGCTCCATCACACACTGATGACCGCTTCATTGTAAACAATGCCCCGAGGAACTGGACGATGAATACCACACAACTCCAGGCACGTTTAAGGTAGGTGAGAAGCACCCAAGTGTCACGTCAGACCATTCATAACCTTTAACATCATCGTCTTGCATGAGCCACGGATATCTACGCCGGATGAGGGACCAGTGCTCCCAAGTGCTGTTCAATGATGAAAGTCGTTTCACTCTGAGCAGAAGTGGTGGTTGCCAACAATGCTGGAGACGTCAAGGAGACCGCTATGCATCATCCAGGTCAGATACTGGTCAGGTAGCCTTTCCGTTCATCTAGCACACAGACCACACTGATGTAAATGATGCAATGAAAAGGTAATGGTGATCAATTGTAAGGTGCTGTCTTGGTCTTATGATGTCAAAATGTGAACAGCATGATGAGGAGGACTGTTTAAATCCAAATTCAAATTGATCCCCTAAATTTATTGGTTTAGGCTCTGTAAATAAAAAAATATATATTTTTTTCCAACAATCTGCAATTCCAGCTGAAAATATTTAATTTTTACATGGAATCCTGGAAAAAAATAGCATCCCAAATTGTGTTATGTAATTTCTTCCAAGTTCGGCAATATGTTATATGTGGGTGTAAACTGCTGTTTGGGTCCATGGCTGCGCATACAAGGGAGGGAGCACTATTTGGAACGCAGATTTTGATGGGGCCATGTCGCATTTGCATAGCCCCCAAAGTAGTAGAACAGGTGAAACCTTCCAGATGTCACCTCATTTTGGATTAAACAACCCTCATGGATCTCATCTAGGGGTGTATTGTGCATTTTTGGTGCACAGGTGTTCCATAGTTTCTTTAGCATTGGACCATTGTTTTTTGGGCTTCATTTGTACAGCGTTCGCCATGTGGGATAAATGACAGGGTAACTGTACTATGGGGGTCAGTACAAATGCAATTCTATAAATTTTATATAGTTTTTTTATGTTTTATTACTTTTACACAATAGAAATGCATTTTAAAAAAAATAGCATTTTTATGTTGTCATAGTCTAACAGCCATAACTTTTTTATTTGGCTGTGTACGGAGCTGATTATGGACATGTTTTTTGTGGGATGAGTTGACTTTTGTATTGGTATCATTATGAGGTACATATGACGCTTTGATCACTTTTTATTAAGGTTTTTGTGAGGCATTTTGAACAAAATACAGCAATCCCGGTAGTGTTTTTTATTTTTATTTTTTACAGCGGTCACCATGCGGTATAAGTGACATACTAGTTTTACTCAGCAGGTCGATATGATTACAGAGATACCCAATTTGTATATTTTTTGTGTTTTATTGCTTTTACACAATAAAAACACTTTTTTGCATCGCCATAGTCTGAGAGCCATAACTTTTTTATTTTTCTGTGTACGGAGCTGTATAGCAACTTGTTCTTTGCAGAATGAGTTGACATTTTTATTGGTATTGGCATTTTTGGGGGGACAAGGCTTTGTGATCGCTCCTAAATGCTGTTTTTGGAAGACGGTGAAAAAAATACTGCAATCCTAGTAGTGTTTTTTATCTTTATTTTTAGCAGTGCTCACGGTGCAGTATCCGTGACAAGTTAGTTTTACTCCCTGGGTCGAGACGATTATGTCGATACCCAGTTTATATAGTTTTTTATGTGGAAACCCTTTTCTTCTTAAGTGTTTTTATTGTGCAAAACAATATTTAAGCATCGCTGTCTTCTGATAGCCATAACTTTTTTATTTTTTCATATACAGAGCTGTGTAGGGGGGATGAAGTGATGTTTTAATTGGCACCACTTTGATGTTTATATGAGTTTTTAATCGCTTTTTATTAAATTTTATGTGCTGTGGGATGAACAAAAATCACAATTGTGTGACTTTTTTTTTTTTTTACAGCATTCACCATGCTGGTTAATTAACATTACATATTTATAGGGTAGTTCATTATACATGCGGCGATACCAAATATGTGCACTTTATTTATTTTTGATCTTTTTGGGGGAGTTTGGCGTTTGTAAAGTGGAAAAGAGCAGTGTACGTGTTTTTATTTTAATTTTTGTGATAGTGGTTTACTTTTTAACTTTTTTTTTTTAATTTAAAACATTTTTTTCATTTTTCCTCACAAGGGATTTTTATCAGTAATTCTCGGATCACTGTTAAAAGGGAGACCAGTACAGAGCATTGCTGCTGTATACCAGTCTCAATGGCGACTGTCAATCACCATGCCCACAATACATTGCGGGCATGTTGGTGTCACCAAGCAGCCCGGATGCTTTAGTAAAGCATCTGGGCTGTCATTTAGGAGATCAGTAGCAGCGTCGGGCGCCGTATACTGTGACTACCACAGGCAGGAGGAGCTCACTCCTGTACCTTCGCTATTGCGACCATGATAGGTCAAAATCAAATATGACTGATAGCAACCCCTGTATTGTCTCTGTATGTTTGCATGGAATTTATTCTAGGTGGATTCATTTCTATAAAATTTGTCCTACATTTGTGTGTCCGAGACTTGGAAATTCGATAGTTATCCATACTGTAAACAGGAACCACTCATATGCTGCTATTTATGATGGGGAGTTGGCTGCTTTGAATTACAATTGCACACAGCTAAGACTTCTATAGAGTACCAGTCACACAGTTACATGTAGAGCACCATAATGGGTTATCGCCTTCTAATCATGCCCATACTGATAGATAAGACAGGCTGCATAGGCTACAGGAAATAAATAATAATAATGACAGGTAATGGTTTACATGTAAATTAAATATAGGGTAGACTGGTGGAGGGTTGCACAACTAGGGACTTTCTTAGTCAGTTACATCTAAACTCCCATCATACCCTGTTAAGAATACTTAGGTGCTGTTCACATGCTGTTATACTATTTGTCACTGCTTTTCTCATGGTGCCCTGACATATACTGTGATGAATAAGAAATAATATAGCAAACATATTTCTATTTGGACTAGGTTTACTCTATATCTCTACAGCAGCATATGCTTTATGGACGGGATTCAAGAGGCTGGTAGACCACGCTTTTGTGTACTGCACAGAAAGCTCACACATTAGGCACATAGAGCAAACATAGTCTAAATAGGACTATATCTGCTCTGTTGATTTCTATAGGCCTGCTGCATCTCTGTCATAGAATCCATCGAGGTATTGTGAAAAATTACTGATAGAGAGCAGAACCCTGCGTGACCGGCCTTGTATCTATTTCTGCTATACTCAACCACAACAATAAGACTAATTATCCCAATGGATACAAATAGCCCATTGATAAAATGAGGAACAGGAACATTAAAAATGGATAGCTAAATTTAGATTTTTTCTTTTTTATTTTAAATTTTATTGGTTTTAAAATATGGTGGACATGTTCAAGGAGAAAGTGGAAGGTGTGCAAAAACATTTCATTTTGTTAGAATTGCATATAGCTACTTTGAGTACTATAAGGTGCAGAAAATACCAAGAGGTTTACTTTTCCACCTTAGACCTACCCTCTGTAACGGGTATGGTGGATTCGCTGGACCACCGCAACGAAGGCGGCGGGTGCCACGTAGGGAGCGGAGTCTAAGTAGCCCCGGTATTCACCAAACGGGTGGCTTGCTGGGGCGTGAGCACCGGGGTCCTCCCCCTAACGTGATTGCTTGCGATGGGGGCCGGGGGGACTGCATAATCCGGGGGCGTAGTGGGGGGACAGGCGGAGGTCAGGACAGGCGGCAGAGGTTGGGGTTAAGACAGGCAAAGGTAGGGCGGCGGCAAACAGGCAAGGTCAGGAAACGTAGCGGAGGGGACTGGTACACGGAAAATCAACGGGACTTCCAAAAACCTCTAGATTGAAACGCACCCAACGAATGGCAGAGGGGTGCGGGGGGCGTCTTCCAAAATGGGCCAGGGCCCCGGGCAATAGACTAATTACCAGACGCTGGCCCTTTAAATCCAGACCACCGGACAGGCGGGGCAGCATGCAGGGAGCGTGGAGGGGGTAAGGGGACGCGTCATGGACCGACCAGCAGAGGGATGGCCGCGGGGAGCCGCGGCACCCGCGCCGGACCCCCTGCGGGTAGAGGAGAGGCCGCAGGGAGCAACGGCACCCGCGCCATTCCCCATGACACCCTCTTGCTGCATAGTCAACCATTTCACTCGATATTTAAATCCACTTGTAATAAGTTTGCATTTGACATTACGCTATTGAACACTGAATATCTACAAAGAGATTGAGATATATAACACACGAATAAAGGGTCAGGATGAGTGGTATACTGAACTGTTTTCCTATTGTAAAAACAACTGAAAGGAAAGGGTTTTAGATTTTTTAGGGGAATTATAATAATTAACGTGTTTTTTAGTAAAAGTTTTCCAGCTATCAGTACACAGGATGGCTTTGGATCCAAGGCATGTGGTCAATGTGTGACTAAGAAATAGAAGAATAAATATTGGCATCAATTTGTATTCACAAAGATGGCGTCAACGTCCATGGATGAGCCAACGCCTGGTCTGCTACTGCAGCTATTTTAGTACAGAATTGGAGGGTGGATTAAGAAGACCTAGGAGGAGAATCAAGAAAGTGAGCTAGAAATATAGGTGGCACCATGATTGAGATGAAAATCAAAGATAATAACGACACTCAAAGATTTCAATATGTAAAAAAACATGTTTCATTCATTACAACATTTGAAGTTCAGTATACAAATTCATGATCTGGGTAGATAACATTTCTCAAAACTTAAAACACATTTCATCGAGTATTATCCCGAATGTTTTTGGCCAAACGGACCTTTGTCGAGGTTATCTCTCAACAAATTCTCCACTGTAGAACCCGGTTTTCATAAAGGGGGTAATGCTGGGCAATGGATTGGGAGCAAAGACACATTTTGGGTGACTAGTGTTAGCGTTTTTTTACGACAAATTGAAATGGGGAAAGGGTTTTTATGGTGATCGAAATTTCCAGATCATGCGAAAATTAAGGTTAAAAATTTTAGCATCATCTATTAAGATCACGCCTTTTTTCCGCGCTTTCCCCTGTATTTTGGTGGCCAGCAAACAGATTACGAATAAGCAGGGTGAGATGTGTGGCGACGTCATGACTGGGATTTATTTTTTGCGTTTGGGGCTGGAAAAATACATGACCTGTTTTACATAGAACAGCGTTTCCTTTTTCAGCCTCTGTCTCTCAGCGTCTAGGGGGATAGGACCTGCGCTCTGCCTTGGGGCCAAACGCTCAGCGAAATTATCTATTTCTGCACAGAAAACCTTATATTAGCTGGACCCTTCCAATTTGTTATATTAGAGATTTGAAGTTTTAGTAGTTCTAAAAAATTTTAAAAAGCAGCATCCACCGCTGTAAATTACGGCGGGGGGGCAGGGGGGGCCCCCCGGGCGAACACAGACAACTCTACCTATAAAGAACCGGGGGAAAAATTACCAAGACTTGGGTTGACATTGTAGGGGAATATCTTTTTTTATTAACAGTTTGCTATTGAAATTTTTCCGGGATATTGGCGGGCGAATTTATATTGGATAAACTCATTTTTGTAACGCAGGTCTCTTTGTTAGGTGAAAAAACTCCACTTTTATTATCAGTATACATTTCAGAATGTGTTCTTTTTAAATTTTTACCCATTACCCCTGTGACGTTGATATACCACCTTGCAGTTAAAATACAATCCCGCAATCTTGTAGTCAGACAGGTTGTTTGTTGCCAAAAAACCGTGTATCATACAAAAATAAAAGTTGCGTGTTTTTTGATTTTCGCACCAGCATTGTTCATTGATGCAGCCCACGTAATCTTTAAAAAAGCAATTCTATATTCACCCCAAGGGAATTGAAAGGGCAAAAAATACAGTTTATTATACCAAAAAATAACAGTTACTGTTTTTTTACTTTTGCACAACCCGGTTTGTTTATTGACCAGCATCCCCTAAATCTTAAAACACCAAATTTTATATTCACCACAGGTGAATTGAAAGGTAAAAAATACCGTGTATCATCAAAACAAACAGTTAGGTGTTTTTTTTACTTTTGCACACCCCCAATTTTTCTTGACGCAGCATCCACGAAATCTTTTAAAAAACAATTCTATATTCCCAAAGGTGAATTGAAAAAGGGGCAAAAAATACCGGTTCATACCACATAACAGTTAAACCCCTTTTTTTTGACGCCACCCACATTGTTCATTTACGCAGCATCCACGTAATCTTAAAAAAAAAAATTCATATTCACCCAGGTAATTAAAAGGGGCAAAAAATACCGTTATCAAAGAAAACATAACATTAGTGTTTTTTTACTTTTTTCACCCCACATTGTTTATTGACCAGCATCCCTAAATCTTTAAAACAAATTCCAATTTACCAAAGGGAAAAGAAAGGTGAAAAAATACCGTGTATTTATACGAAAACATAACAGTTATTTTTTTTTGACTTTTGCACCCCCCCAGATTTTTCATTAGCAGCATCCCCGAAAACTTTAAAAAAGCAATTTATATTCACCACAGGGGAAATTTAAAGGTGCAAAAAAATACCGGATCATAAGAAAAAATAACAGTTACGTTTTTTTTGACTTTTTCAACCCGATTGTTCATTGACGCAGCTCCACGTAAATCTTAAAAAAAGCAATTCTAATTCACCAAAGGGGATTGAAAGGGGGCAAAAAATACCGGTATTTATACGAAAACATAACAGTTACGTGTTTTTTGCTTTTTTACCCCCACATTGTTCATTGCGCAGCACCACGTAAATCTTAAAAAAGCAATTCTATATTTACCACAGGGGGAATTGAAAGGTGCAAAAAAAACCCTTTATTTTACCAAAACATAACAATATGTTTTTTTTGGACTTTTGCCCCTCCAGATTTTTTGATAGACACCTTGCAGTTAAATTTGAATCCAGAAATTTTTTTTTGATTGAGGGGTTGAGAATAGCTTTGATTTTTCCGTCTTTAATAAGAACTTTCCAAAAAATATTTCCATACCTTCTCAAATTTTTTATTTTTGAAATGGAGCGAAATGCAGGGGTAATGAGCAAAAAGGGGGGGACACATGGGGGTAGAGGTACGAGAGAAGGTGCTCCTTCCAGTGCTGGCACAACACGCTGCCAGCGGATCGCAGTTGCAGGGCCGTCAGGCCTTCATCGCTGGGGCAGGGCCCGGAATCAATAACGAACATCGCGCCAATTGTCCATAGTGGTTAATGCAACCTGCACTACAGTCTTTCCTCCTCGTCCTCGCGTCACGGCCACAAAGTGTCATCACATCATAGCATCCGTCCAACAGAAGCAGCCCCAAAAGCACCGTGTACCCCCCACTAGGATAACCTTGTTGGGACCTCTTTGATGACAAAAGCGGTTTTGGGGGCAGAAAGCAGTTAAAAATAAGAGGATGATTTAGTCTGTCTGACACCCAGTTACTGAGCCATCAAGGAGGGGAAGGAAAACCGGTCAATCGCAAAAATCCCGGCAGTCGGGAAGCCTTGCAGTGCCCCTTGCTTGTACCCCCCTTCTGGATGCAGAAAGTCAGGGCACCCAAATCACCTGTGTTGATGAAGATGACACATTGCGGGTCCCTGGTGGGCTTTTCAGCAAATTTTTGCTTGCAGCGTTTTCCCCCCGGGAAGGAGGAAGACGATGGTGTAGTTCAGTACGGGGCCCCCTCAAAAAGGGAGAGGGCGGTCCAGAATCCCCTGATTGATTCCGCCCGCCACGGGCGCGCAAACCCCGCTCCTCGTTTACGCCGAAAAAGGGCCAGGACCTCTCAACCGGGCCTTCTTTTGACCAAGCCTCTGATTTACCCAGCGATGTCATATGCCCCCTTTGCGTAAACGCAAAAGTAGAGGCAAAACCTTAAGTGGTTAACCACCACCAAAATGTCAAAACACATGCGCGAAAGATGAGTTGAAATGGGGGAACACTTGGGCCAAAAAAAGGCCCGACCCACCCGGGCCCCCAACCATTGTCACACCCCCCTTTTGTCTCCGCCTCCTCCCCCCCCTCCGCCACCACCAACGTTTCCCAGTGCCCTGTTCTCAGAGTCATGACAGGGGTCGCCCTTTCAGCCTCCCCCGTCCCCGATACCACCACACCACCGAGACCCCTCCTAAAACCCTTTTCCTTCCCCATTTGACGACCTCACGCCCACAGTGGGGCCCGTCAAAACCCCAGCCTTCTGTCTTCCAGTTTTGGGAGCAAAAAAACACTTTAACCCAAACCATCCCAAAGCCAAAAAACCCGAAAAGTCGCATTGCCCGACTTTTGGCCTTTGGGAAAAGTTTTCCTTTCCGTTGGGGGCACAGATGGGTTCCGCCAGGTCAGGGCCCCCGCCTGCCCCCCCAAAACCAGATGCCCAGCAGCTTTTTTTTTGCCAAAAGCCGTCCCTGCCCGGCCCCGCCACGTGTCACTAAAAATTTTTAAGCGGTTTCTGCATCTGTTCCGGGAAAAATCCATCTCACCACCCACACAACTAGTAAGCACGCAAGGCCCCTATAATCCCCGGCAGTCATGGGGGGCTGGTGGATGCTTGGGGGGGACGGTGGCT
The DNA here is from genome assembly GCA_025379985.1 of Phyllomedusa bahiana. Lineage (NCBI taxonomy): Eukaryota > Metazoa > Chordata > Amphibia > Anura > Hylidae > Phyllomedusa > Phyllomedusa bahiana. The sequence continues at coordinate 20,561 of JAODAL010021648.1, forward strand.
TCAGGCTCGGCCACCTCTTAAAACCAAGGGATGGTGCAGGGGTCTTTCCCCAAAGGCCTCTGGTGGATCACGTCCCCAAGACACCAGGCCCTGGGTTGAAATTAATCTCCTTGGAGCCCTCCCAACACATCAGGAGTGTGACGGGTCAAAACAACAGACCCCGCTGGCTGGGGAAAGAAACCCTTTTGCCAGGCAAGGGGTGTGCGTAACGGGGGAAACTGTGGCCGCCCTTAAACGGAGCTGGAGCACATCCCCTTTCCTGGCACATGTCATAACCTTGTCGTCCAGAAATTTTTAAAGAGCTACCCGGGTCTGGACTGCCTCGGAAAGGGTCGAGTCTAGTTCGCCTTCCCCGTTCGCACCCGCTTCGTCCCGCCGGCTGCATTGCAGCGTCAGTCGGCCTCCCCGAAAACCTCTCATTGTTGACGTGGCAACACGCTGGGAAATTCCACCCTCCACATGCTCCAGCATTTTTGGCAGCAGCGCAATGCCATTTTCCGTACGAAATGACACATGGCCTGAAAAACGCGGTGCGGGCCTTGGGGTGTTGAACCACCGAATTTTGGGGGCAGGGGAAAGAGCCTGACCATCCTTGCCCTTTTTTAAGAGCCCCCCAAAAAAGGCAGGGGGCAAAGCCCCTTTTCAGCGAGCTTGTTGATTTAGGGGAACGATCTTGGGCATCTGAAACAACAGTCCCGCCACGACGGTGGAGGAGACGGACACAGATGCGGGCACGGAGCCTTTTTCTCCGTCAAATCCACAAGGCCCGACAGTTTCCACAATTTCATCGGTATTCATTGGGTAGTGGCTCGGGTCCAGAGCTAGTGCAAGGTGGCGCACAGCTCTCAGGTGCATCATCTCAGGCAAGTCAGGGCTGTGTTGAAGCTGTGCCGGAGGCAGTGGAGGAGGAGGAGGAGGAGGAGGGGGAGGAGGTATTCCTAGACACCGATGTTACCCGAACGTCCCTCCCTTTGGGAAAGAGGTTGGCGCAAATTTGAGGTGGAGGGAGGAAAGATGAGGAAGATCAGTTTACTAGTGCCCCTCGACCCAGAGGCTTGGGAAATAAAGGGCTCCATCTCTCACATGATGCTTGGATGCTCCATTTCCTCCAACATGATCCTCGCATTAAGGCCATCAAAATGAAAAAACAGTTACTGGGTGGCCCCCCCTCCTGGATCCCCGGTACAAAACAAACTCAGCACTTTCCTTCCACCCACCCAAATAGAGAGTAAAAATGCAGGAAATGGAGACCTTGCTGATTGATCAACTGGAGACATCTGTTTGGTCTGCTCTTCCCCGTTCCCAAATCCCAAACGGTGGAACAACATCAGCGACGTGACAGCAGTAGAGTGCCAAGTAGGTAGCGGCAGCAGAAAGGCAAGGGGCGGAAGCCTAATGGGTGACCTCTGGCAATCTTTGTTTTACCACCTCAACCAACGCATGCAATGCAGGGCACACCTCCAACACACAGAATCAGCTTAAGATCATGGTGCACACTATCTGCGTCTCAACACCGATGTTTTTTGCATGTGTTCCGGACCCAATAGATTTTCTGGGTATCCAAAATGGACGAATGGCCCAAGCTGGCTCGTCACCCATAAGGTGTGTTGTCCTGCCAGGCACCAGCGTCATATCTGAGGGGGACCTTCAGCACAGCTGGAGGAGTCCCTTACAGACAAAAAAGCATCCGGCTTTCCACAGATAATGTGGATCGTTTGACTTTCATCAAGATGAATCAGGCATGGATCTCTGATGATGTTGTGGCCCCAATTTGCCGAGGTCACCATTTGCCGGTCTACTTACATTCCTTTTCAAACAGAAATGCCTCTTGAAAACTTTTTTTTAAAAATGATCATTTCTTACTGCAATTTTTTATTCTCTTTTCCCTCTTTTATTCTCTTTTGCTGTGAGGAGACTGTAAAAGACAGCAAGGTTTCATGACAACACCGTATTCCATTTACTCACTTTAACTTAAGAAAATTTTCGCATTGTCAATGGTTTTGAGGGCATGTTGCTGTGAATACAGCTATAATTATGGTCCTTTGTAACAGAAATGTGGCTTCTAAGTGGCATTTCTCCCTCACAATTTTTAATAGTGGCTGAGAAGTCATATTTATAATTTTTTGGGTTCATGTAGCTGTGAGATACAGCAATAATCATGGTCCTTTGGAACAGAAATGTGGCTTCTAAGTGGCATTTCTCCCTCACAATTTTAAAAAGTGGCAGAGAAGTCAGATTAAAAATTTTTTGGGGACATGTAGCTGTGAGATACAACAATAATCATGGTCCTTGGAACAGAAATGTGGCTTCTAAGTGCAATTTCTCTCTCACAATTTTTAATAGTGCTGAGAAGTCATTTTTATATTTTTTTTGGGTCCCTGCTGCTTTGAAATGCAGCAATACTACAGGTCCTAAATTTTAAAAAAAAAGTTGTTTCTAACAGACATTTGTCTTCACAATTGACCAAAGTGGGTCAAGGGTCATGCTTTGAATTTTTTTGGGGGGATTTTGCTTTGAAATGCAGCAATACTACAAGTCCTATTCTAAAAAATGTTTTTCTAATAGACATTTGTTCTTTCACAATTGTCAAAAGTGGCTCATGGTCATGTTTTGAATTTTTGGGGTATTTTGCTGTGACATGCAGCTATAGTACAGGTCCTTTTCTAAAAAATGTTGTTTTAACAGACATTTGTTCTTCACAATTGTCCAAAGTGGCTCAAGGGTCATGCTTTGAATTTTTTGGGGGCATTTTGCGTTACATGCAGCATACAAAGGTCCTATTCTAAAAAATTTTTGTTTCTAACAGACATTTGTTCTTCACAATTGTCAAGAGTGGCTCAAGGGTGAAGGTGCGTCAGAAACAGGAATAAGGTAGGACACTGTTAATGGACACATATTGCAAAATGACTTGTTTTTGCAAGATCTTTAACATAGCTATCAATCCCTGTTTTGAGACAACCCATTTAATACAATGAAAAAAAGAGAAACAAAGACATGGTGGGATTCCATCCTATTTAAAAATGTGTTTTCTAGAATTAAACTACTAAAAAACTTGCATGTACAAAATAGCTGTTAAAAAAATTCCTCTGAATTGTACAAGGGAGGTACAGAAAACTTGACCAGAATGTAGGTTTTTCCCAGAGACATGGAGTATGGAGCACGGAAAGAGAACAAAGTACAAAAGACAATTTCCTCCAGCACATTGAGTAAAATGGAAAAAGAATACCAAGCAAAAGGGCACCTGGTGAACAGGAGCGCAACCACCAGTATTTCCAAGTGAAGCTCAATTGGTCCCGCACTCATACGGAGGGGCAAGCGCTACCCAGGTCTTGACTGTGTACTGAGGAAGGCTGGAGTTCTCCACACTTCCACCCTTTCCCCCACTCTGCTTCAGCACGACATTTGTTGCACGTCATCAGGCATTTAAAACCCGCGTGTTAATAGACGGACGCCAGCCTGGCTCTCACCGCCCCACTGTAACTCCGGCCCTGAGTCATGCTGTGGCACAGGACAGTTCTAGTCAATGTCCAGTTCAACTAAAATGGGGGGTTTAAAAAACTCCTTTTTCCGGCACTTTGTAATCTGGGGGTAAGACAGTTTTAATGTCATACTGTGGCCAGGACAGGGACAATATATGTCCAGTTCAACTAAAATGGTGGGTTTAAAGACTCCTTTTTCTGGCACTTTTTAAACTGTGGGTCAGACAGGTTTTATGGTCATTTTGCGGTACAGGACAGATATAGTTAGTGTCCATTCACCCTTTAAAATTTGGGGGTTGAAAGACTCCTTTTTGCGGCACTTTTTAAATCTGGGGTGATGCAGGTTTGGGCTCATGCTGCGTTTCCAGGACAGGGAAAATTCAATGTCCAGTTCAAGTAACATGATGGTTCAAATCATACTGCCTTTCTGGCACTTTTTAAAAATTTGTGGGTGATGCAGGTTTAAGGGTCAGGCTGTGGTACAAGACAGGGGTAGTGAATGGTCTGTGACTTTTTTCTGTGACTTTTATAACCTAAGTGTGTTGCCTAAGATGTAGCACGTAAACCATTTGACTGTTGTTGGATGTTAATTTCAGCTTCTCCAGCCTTGTTTGGTGTAATAATGAAGGTGTTGTTGCTCTCCCCCTAGACTTTAATGGTAAAAGATCATAATCGATTCTCACTATAGAAAAAACCTTATCGATAGCGGCCGACTATACCTATCGATCGATCTCGATAGCCAAGGCAATCGCTCAACACTATTGGTGACCAAAAAGAACAAACATATCCTCAGTGATGTTGCCAGATGTACACTTGAATTTGTTTTTCAAAACTTTGTCAAATTGTTTTGTATGTGCTACGGATTGGTTCCAACTTGATCTGGATTTAGCTAGTTTTTTTTCTGGCAGATAGAAACAAGATCACCATGTTGTGGAGACTTACAGTGAAGGAAATAATTTTTTGATCTCTTGCTGATTGTGTAAGTTTGCCCATTGACAAAGACATGAACAGTCTATAATTTTAAGAGTAGGTTAATTTTAATGTTGAGTGATAGAATATCCAAAAATAAAGTCCAGAAAATCACATTGTATAAATTATATAAATTTATTTGCATTTTGTTGAGAGAAAAAAGTATTTGATTCCCTACCAACCATTAAGAGTTCTGGCTCCTACAGACCAGTTAGATGCTCCTAATCAGCTTGTTACCTGCATTAAAGACAGCTGTCTTAATAGGACACCTTTATAAAAGACTCCTGTCCACAGACTCAATCAGTCAGACTCTAATTTCTACAACATGGGCAAGACCAAAGAGCTTTCTAAGGATGTCAGGGACAAGATCATAGACCTACACAAAGCTAGAATGGGCTATACAACCATAAGTAAGACGCTGGGTGAGAAGGAGACAGTTGTTGGTGCAATAGTAAGAAAATGGAAGAAATACAAAATGACTGTCAATCAACATCGATGCAAAATCTCACCTCGTGGGGTATCCTTGATCATGGGGAAGATAATAAATCAGCCTAAAACTACACAGGGAGAACTTGTTAATGATCTCAAGGCAGCTGGGACCACAGTCACCAAGAAAACCATTGATAACACATTATGCCATAATGGTTTAAAATTCTGCAGTGCCTGCAAGGTCCCCCTCCTCAAGATGGCACATGTGGAGGCTCATCTGAAGTTTGCCAATGAACACCTGGATGATTCTGTGAGTGATTGGGAGAAGGTGCTGTGGTCAGATGAGACAAAAATTTAGCTCTTTGGAATTGACTCAATTTACAGTGTTTGGAGGAAGAGAAATGCTGCCTATGAACAAAAGAACACTGTCCCCACTGTCAAGCATGGAGGTGGAAACATTATGTTTTGGGGGAGTTTCTCTGCTAAGGGCACAGGACTACTTCACTACATCAATGGGAGAATGGATGGAGTCATGTACCGTGAACTCCTGAGTGACAACCTCTTTCCCTCCACCAGGACATTAAAAATGGGTCGTTGCTGGGTCTTCCTGCAAGACAATGACCCAAAACATACAGCCAAGGAAACAAAGGAGTGGCTCAAAAAGAAGCACATTAAGGTCATGGAGTGTCCTAGCCAATCTCCAGACCATAATCCCATAGAAAACTTATGGAGGAAGTTAAAGCTCCAAGTTGCCAAACGACAGCCTCAAAATCTTAATGATTTAGAGATGATCTGCAAAGAGGAGTGGACCAAAATGCCTCCTAACATGTGTGCAAACCTCATCAACTCCAAAAAACATCTGACTGCTCTGCTTGCCAGCAAGGTTTTTGTCACCAAGTATTAAGTCTTGTTTGCCAGAGGGATCAAATATTTACAATGTGATTTTCTGGATTTTATTTTGGATATTCTTTCTCTCAATGTTAAAATTAACCTACGCTTACAATTATAGACTTTTCATGTCTTTGTCAGTGGGCAAACTTACACAATCAGCGAGGGATTAAATAGTTATTTCCTTCACTGTACATGATGAGGCTTACATATTTAGCCAATCTAGTTCTATTATAAATGGTGGTGATGGTTTGGTATATTTTTTATTGTTTCCTTTGTATTGGGATATTTTATCCTATGACATAGCTTTTAACAATTAGAATGCTTGGATACAAAAGTTTTCTGATTTATATACTCTTATGACACTGCTTGAGAGATTGGTATCCCACAGCTCCATACAGACATTTGGATCAGACCGGCACAACATTGCAGAGCGTAGGGGCCGGACTACTCTGGACTATTCTGTACTTGTGCCCTCCTGGGAATACCCCAACTTATTAATTGTTGCCTGATTTGCTTTTAAAGCAAGACTGTAACACTGTTCATCCTGTTGAATGAACAGGCACAAGTACATTTGGGTCTGAGAGATGTGGCCACATGTTCTGTGCAGTGTATTACATAGACTTTCTGTTATGCATAAAGAGAAACAGCTTCCTCCATTGGTTATGTGGGAGCATTTGCACTTGATTCCAATGGATGCAGACACATGCTCTGGTTATATTAATGTCTGGTAATCCTCCTGAAGTGAATTGCAGTGATTTACTCAATTGTTAGTGCATTTATGAGAGGATTAAAATTACTATACAGTATTTAACGTTTTATACTCTATTAGGAGTTATTGTATAGTTGAACCTTAATTGACATATCTTTCTACACTACGGGCAACATGTATGAACGGGGCTGCACCAGTTTTCTGGTGTACTTTGAGCAAAAAAGAATGTATGAACTGGTGCACTCCAAACTTTGGCGCGATAAGTCCCTTTGTAATGCGCCAAAGATTAGAGGCGTTCTGGGGGTGCCAAACCACATTCATAGAATTAGACACATTTATGATTCTTTGACGCCAAATCTAGGCAAAGAACAGTTAGAACAGCCAGACCAGGGTAAAGGTGGTGCCTGAGCCAGACTTGAGCTATTGGCTCTACACTGCCCTGTATGTATGACCTGCAGAAGAAAAGCCAGACCAGGGTAAAGGTGGTGCCTGAGCCAGACTTGTAGTATTGGCTCTACACTGCGCCTGTATGTATGACCTGCAGAAGAACAGCCAGACCAGGATAAAGGTGGAGCTTGAGCCAGACTTAAGTTTTTGGCTATACACTGCACCTGTATGTATGACCTGCAGAAGAACAGCCAGACCAGGGTAAAGGTGGTGCCTGAGCCAGACTTGTGGTATTGGCTCTACACTGCGCCTGTATGTATGACCTGCAGAAGAACAGCCAGACCAGGGTAAAGGTGGTGCCTGAGCCAGACTTGTGGTATTGGCACTACACTGCTCCTGTATGTATGACCTGCAGAAGAACAGCCAGACCAGGGTAAAGGTGGTGCCTGAGCCAGACTTGTGGTATTGGCTCTACACTGTGCCTGTATGTATGACCTGCAGAAGAACAGCCAGACCAGGGAAAAGGTGGTGCCTGAGCCAGACTTGTGGTATTGGCTCTACACTGCTCTGTATGTATGACCTGCAGAAGAACAGCCAGACCAGGATAAAGGTGGTGCCTGAGCCAGACTTGTCGTATTGGAACTAGACTGCGCATGTATGTATGACCTGCAGAAGAACAGCCAGACCAGGGTAAAGGTGGTGCCTGAGCCAGACTTGTGGTATTGGCTCTACACTGCCCTGTATGTATGACCTGCAGAAGAACAGCCAGACCAGGGTAAAGGTGGTGCCTGAGCCAGACTTGTGGTATTGGCTCTACACTGCCCTGTATGTATGACCTGCAGAAGAACAGCTTCATACATTCTAGCGCATTCTACACTGTCTTAAAGTGATTTAAAACTTCCTGTCAGCACCAGGATTCATACATGTTGCCCTGTGTATGTACATATGTACTATAGGCTTAATAAAGACTCATGCATTGTCGAAATGTGGTTGCTTTGTTGTTGGAGAGAATAAAGAAGAAGATTTTTTTCACACCCCGGCGGATGCTGTTACTCTTTTAATCAGCCCAGCTAATGGTTTGTCTGTCAGAGCTTGTTGAAAGGTGCAGTTTGACAAAGTCATTCATCTAAAGAATTGGATGGTTGATATGTCAAAAGCGTGAAAAATTGCCCTGAGAAAGAAAGAAAGATTATGCAGGATTTTCTTCATTATAGACTCACATCTAGGAAGTAGATTGCAAATGTAATCTCTTCATATTATCATATGTATGTAAAAAACAGATGTGCAAAATGTATAATAAAGGTGCATAAAATGTGTAGACAATAAAGTGAAAGCTTTCAAATAAGATAGAGGAAAATACACTGCAAGGAAGCCTGGAGCTCAACATATAAAGCACAGAAATGGTATAACAGCTTCACATACAACACATAGTAAGCCATTCTTTACATTTGAATTTCCTCTGTCTGCTCTTGATTAGTAAGCATCAATCAGTGAAATCAGTGTTAATTAACACGACAGATCATAGTAGCAAATGTCTTGTCATTATAAAGCATATTTAAGTTCTTCTCCTTCCTTTCTTCCAGGTCACAGGAATGACAAGAGAAATTCAGCTGCCTCATGTCTTCACCATGTCCTGTCAAAACAACATGATTTGTATTTAATTACTCTGCTGCCTGGGTACATGAATCATTGTCACTTTGTCCAATATATTTACCAAAGAGAGAAAGAGAGTGAAGCGCCGTGATTAAAACCGCTCTGAATGGCTGGAAAATTGAGTGCAAATTTGAAAGTGGGCCAACATTTAATGCATAAGAAGACTGCACAGTGGTTGTGTGTATTTATTATATTTTTTGTATGTGAAAATTACAGTCATTCGCATTGACATGGTATGGCATCGACAAGCGTCTTCATTTGAAACTGATACTATAATGGTCATTTAGTAATATACTGTAGTCATGTCACCAGACTTTCTATTGTGCCCAATACTTAATCCAGTTGCTTGAAACACCCTAACCTATGTATAGTCTATAGCTTTAAGATGGATGATTTGACAGCAGGTCAATTTTGGACCAATAATAGTAGACCAATAAGATAGAAATGTATAGAAGCAAGTCGGCTTACTCATATGGTGTGGCATGGTAGTCCACCAGCATGGATGCTCAGATCTGATGAGATTGTCTTCTGTATTTATGCAAAAACTTAATCGCTTCATTCACCAATCTTCATTTCATAAAATAGTCCGACACCGGGTTGACTGGAGAAATGATCTCGTTTTCAGTGTATAATGCGCCTGAATGTATGAAAGTGGTTTTTGTGTGATTATAAATGGTGTGCAAAGTTCTACGCTTCTCACTTGTGTTAGGCGCATTATGGAACTTAGACGCATTAGTAATGTGCCCAACATGTATAAAAGCTATAGACAGGCTGGAAATAAGAGAAAAATCATTACAATAGCATGTCAGTGACTAGAAACTATTGTACTGATCTTGCTTGGAGGACCACAGGTCCCAGCAAGACCTGTGCTGTGCTGGCTCTTGCCATATGTAGAATAAAGGGTGAGAGCAGCAAAAATAAATTTCAAATTTAATGTAGTAAAAATTAAAAATTGTAAAATCTGAACAACAACATTAGTGGGTTGTTTAATGTAAAATTAGTTTTAGATTCTATTAAATTTAAATGCATTTTATAGGAGATTTTTTATATTTTTGGGATATATATTTTTATATTAATTGTATATGATAAACATTTTTATTAAATTTAAATAATTTCATTTTATATAGTTTATAATTATCAGAAATTACTTTTTATTATTTCACTGGTGTAAGTTGAGAAATAAGGGACATTTGTTGCCCTAATGGCAAATCTATCTCCACTTCGACTCCTCAGGCTCAGGCAGACCACATTGAGATAGGTCTGCCTGTCAGAGCAGTAATGCACCTAGTTTTGCCGAACCACCTTCATATATTTGTCAAATAGTATGAGTGTGGTGCGACACCTCCATAACGCTCCCAGAACATCCTCAAAACCCCCCCTCATGTTAGATGCATTAGAAAGTGTCGAGTCTTACGAACAAAGCGCCTAACACATTCGTTAGGTGCATTAGACATCGTAGACTGCTCTGTTAGGCGCATTTTATGTCAGAAAAGGGTGCAAAACCCGATTATACAAGTCTCCCAAAGACTTAAGGTGTCTTTACATATATGACCAAAGTCGCTTAAACCCTATCTTACATGTATAGGAGTGTGGAACCACCGATTTTGCAGGAATTTAACAGGAGATCGGGAGATACCACTTGCAGCTTCAGTGCTGTGATGGCAGAGAGTACAAAGGTGAGAATGCATTATTTTTGTTCTGTTTTGCAGTGGTAGCTATAATATTTATATACTCTTACACTATTGGGCGATACACATCGCAAGAAAAACTGCTAATCTATCATGTTTCTCTCCGGTGGCTAGATTACATGTATTAGTTCTATAAAAATCTCAATTCACTTTAAAACAGTAAAGCAGTACATGACGTATGAGAGATTTTATTGAAACAAAAGCCAGAAGACTCAGAAAATTACTGTAATCATCTGCAAGACTCGGATATCTGTTTCACATTATGGAGAAGACAGGAATTGTGGGTAATGGGAAATGTTCATTAAATAAGACGGTGTCGCAATTCAGTGTAGAAAGGATCTGGCCTCTGTGTACAGGCTAATGATATTGTAATGGGAAATGCTGCACTAATTCAGTTTTTCATTAACAAAACAAGTTCTTAAGAATCCCAAAAATAGGAAGAAGCTGGGAACTGGTTTGTGGATTAGAAAGCACAAAGCCCTTTGGCCATTGATGAGAAACATTTGTCCTGCTACCAAAACACATTGTTTAACAGGTGAGGTTTGGAAATATTAAATAACATTGGAAAGTCTGCAGAATAAACAATGGTTTTCAATGGACCTGGAATCCATTCAAAGGATTCCCATTGTTCGGATGATGTTATTGAAAACACACCTGCAAGAACTTCCTGTGATTCACACACACCTTTAAAATGCAAGCTAAAGTTTGGAATCACCCCTTAATGGCCCAGAAATAAAATCTGCAATATATATGTTTATGCATTATAATCCATTGGCACACGGTGCAGGATTCTTAATGAGCTGTGGTATGAACTTGTGTATTGTAATGTTTCTACTGTTACAAAACTCTTTATTAATTGTAGTGTTTTCCTTCTTGGGTGGGGAGAACTTAAATAATGCCACTCCCGTCCATTTACTCACAAGCAATTTGTTTTAGGCAACCCGCTTTGGTATTATTCTCAGAGCAGCTAAACCATATATTTATTTAAAGAAGAGTCATGGAATATGTATGACTTAGGCTATGTCTACACTGCACAGGGTTACGATCGTATCTTCGGCGCTTTTCGTTTTTTAAAAGCGCCGAAGATATGATCGTTCCTGCAGCCCCATTGGCGGCAATAGGAAAGACGAGCTGCTGTCTACACAGCTCGTGCGTTCTCTGCTCGTCTTTTGGTGCCGGCATATTATACATGTTGTATAATACGCCGGCGCTTCTTGTATTCTTGCCGTCTTCCCATACAATACTATTGTATGGGCCACGTCAGGAAAACGAGAAGCGACCACGGTTTTTGTACAAAGCGTGACGAAAACCATGGTCCTGCACCGGAGAAAAAACGGCCGCTTTTGGGCCATTTTTTGTCCGATGCAGTGTAGACATAGCCTTACAGTTCAAAATTGATTATTTGTAACACTGCTGCAGAACAATCATTAAGTGGGTTGTCCAGTGGAAAAATATTCTAAATAATATCTCTCAGAGGTAATCACTTTTGTAGCAGACTTTTATTACGTTTCTGTGTGCTTCGAGCACCTGTGTATCTGGATACACAGAAAAACAGCTGTGTCCAGCCCAGGAGATCAGGTGACCAAGGGGCATTGGCTTTTATTTCAGGGCTCAGATTAAAGCAACAGCCTTTTGGTTTTTCCTTTTCAAGTTTTTTTTTACATAAGGTAGCAAACAGGGGGCATGCATTGAGACTGAGGTTGGAAGGAAGGAAGATTGGAAAAACAAAGGATTCTGGGACTTGTAGTTTTACACAGCATTTTTGGATCCGATTTTGGATCGTTTTTGGAAAATCACATCCAAAAACGCTGCGGCGATCGCATCTGCGTGTTTGGATGCATATTGGGTGCAGCAGGATCCCACCCTATAGTTTAAAATAGGGCTTCTGCTGCATATGTTCACACGGACTCAACACGCCAAATGGAAACAACCTTTCAAACTGAAAAATGCTGCTACTCAACTGCAGAGAAAGAAACCTTCCTGTAGTATAGGAAAAGCACAAATAGGCACAGAACGCATCACAAAGAGGTGAATGAAAACTCATGCAAGCCATTTGAGATTTTTTTTTTTTTTGCCGGATATTTTGCTGAAAACATAGGACACTTACTTTTTTAAGTATATGGGCCTTCTCCTTTGAGAAAACCATGTTTAATGCTGTGTGAAGTGATTCTGGAGCTCTATATAAAAAAAGACCTCAAGAAAGACGTATTATGACATGAGGAAAGTATTCTAAACCTATTTATGAAACTAAAAATCCACCAGCTAAATGCATTAAACGCGATGCAAGATGAAAACTTAATATGTATAATTATTTGATATTTAAATAACACTGTATAGCATTACTGCTATAATTATGTATAACAAACTATGGCTGCTCATCAACCCAGCTGCTTCTAAAGCTACTTTTCTGCAACCACAAGTGTGTCACTGATCATAAATGAAAATTGCATTTTTACTGCAAAAAAAAAGCCTTTTTTTTCTGCCCTCCTAAAATTGAGAGACTTTAGCTTTGTTCATCTTTGTTGCAGCTTTATTAAAGAACAGGAGACCAGAACTATAGTGAAGACTGGCACTGACAGGGAAAGGGCAGCAGATAAGTTTGGAAGCTGGATATTCCAATTGTGGTAGCCATTAGTAATTGTGTTAGTATTTGCTACGCCAAGATAACTAAGTGACTAAATAACTTTGCTTTTACAAAAGGGAAGACCTCATGGTCTTGTAGGAAAATGTCTGCTTTGAACAAACCCTGCTTGTTAGAAAGATCCCAAGATTGTAAATGATAACAGGTTGTCCTGCTGCTGAGAATCTAGCAATCAGCTGTAATTTATGGTCAAATCGCTATGTGTGAAATAATGGTTTATATATTTTTCATTGAAATCAATTACCTTTCTGTATAATGCATGTCGGGCTTTTAACTCTTTGGCGTAATTCAATTCATATATACAATGCTAGTTAGTGCAATCTGTTGTACATGTGCAACAATGGGATGGCACAAACTGAAAATCTGCTGCATTGGCCTGGATTAGAGATAGCTCCTGTCCAGCCTTAGGCTACGTCTACACAGCTCAGGATTCTTTCGTTTTTTCAGCAGATTCAGTCTACACAGCACAGATTTTATACTGCGGGAAACCAGAAACGAAAAACATCCAGAGGAATATAGAACATGTTCTATATTCCGTGGGAATGATGTCGGATTCCCGCAACCCTTATGTACTGGGCCGCCGGGAATCCGAAATCCGACCACCAGTTTTTGGACAAAAAACGTGTAAAAACCAGTGGTGCGGTGTAGTCCAGCAAAGTGAAGATTTTGGACGGCTTTTTCACTTTGCTGTGTGGACTTAGCCTTAGATGTTACAGTTAATAACAATCACAGCCTCTAAATTTTTAGACAAATAGAGGATTTGTTCTGTCATCTATGCCCCACCACCCAAGTGCATGGTACAGTTGTGGGGTGCCAATGGGTTGTCATGGCCATAGGATCCTATACCATGGCTGGAAACAATTGTCACTTGAATAGACATAATACACTGTAATATGGAATTGAAGTGCAGTGTTTTATGTACAGTATCTCAGAAAAGGGAGCACACCCCTCACATTTTTGTAAATATTGTATTATATCTCTTCATGGGACATCACAGCTTGTATAACAGTGTAAATTTGGTGTTTCCTCAAAATAACTCAACACACAACCATCAATGTCTAAATCGCTGACAACAAAAGTGACTCCATGTGAAAATGGACAAACTGTGCCCAATTTGCCATTTTTTCCCCGACAGTGTCGTGTGACTCATTAGCATTGCAAGATCTCAGGTGTAAATGGGGAGAAAGTTCTCAAACTCTCTCATACTGGTAAATGGAAGTTCAACATGGCACCTCATGGCAAAGAACTTTGTTGCTCTACATAAAGATGACCTAAATAGATTGCCGACACCCTGAAACTGAGTTGCAGCATGGTGTCCAAAACCATTCAGTGGTTTAACAAGACAGTTTTCACTCAGATCAGGCTTCACCATAGACAACCAAAGGAGTTGAGTGCATGTGCTCAGTATTATATCAAGAGATTGTCTTTTCAAAATAGACATAGGAGTGCTGCCAGCATTGCTGCATAGGTTAAAGGGGCGTGGCCTGTCAGTGCTCAGACCATACACAGCACACTGTATCAAATTGGTCTGCATGGCTGTCGTCCCAAAAGGAAGCCTCTTCTAAAGATAATGCACAAAACAGCCCACAGTTTGCTGAAGATAAGCAGACTAATAATAGGGATTACTGCAACCATGTCATGTGGTGTAATGAGGCCAGAATAAACTTACTTGGATAACATGGTTTCAAGTGTGTCTAGTGGCAACCAGGTGAGTAGTCTTGCCTACAGTCAAACATGGTGGTGGGAGTGTCATGATTTGGGTCTGCATGAGTGCTGCCAGCTGTGGGAAGCTACAGTTCATTGAGGAAATAATGAATGCCAACATGTACTGTGAAAAACTGTGGATTCCGGTGCAAACTGCGGCTCCTTAGACTTCACTCCCCAAGCTAGGTGACAGCAACTCTCTCTGTTGACCCAGTGGATCCATCTCCTGTATCCGGTGAGTCCATTTATGACAATAATAAAAGTAAAAGGGAGAAAAAAAGTTTCCAACAGAGTCAGTAGGAATATATTTTATAAATAAAATGTTATCAAGGTGAAACTATTTAATTAGCAAAATAAATCTTGATCACTTATTTCACATTACATTTCATAAAGATTAGTACTTGTGGTCTATGTAAATCTGTCAATCTCTTGGCAAGGAAGCCATTTACTTGTTTCCTGTTTCCTGTCCATGATCAGAGTAAACAAACAGGAAATGTTATCAAAGGGAACAATGACCCTGGTGACAGCTGCCATATTTGAGATGCATTGTGTAACATGGAGAAAGCTACTCAAAAACCTGTACAAAACATACACACTATGACTACGCAAGGCTAAAGGGCTCGATGCAAGAGTCATGCAACCACCTCAACCTCTGCATTAGGCTAAACAAAGCAGATTGTTTGGCCTACCATGCAACCTATCATGCAGAATCATTGCAAGAAGATTGATTTAGCTGAGCATGCTGTATTTTCATCTGTTAGTTGTGTCAAAGTCAAACTGGACCGATACTGGATTATTCTGTTACTGTAGCAATACAACCTAAATCATGTCCTTGGTTACTATGGGCAAAAAAGTGAGTTTTAGACCTAAACAGTTTTCATACATGCGGGCCCATATCCTTCCTCTAGTGTTAGCTTTCTGTTACTCTTTCTTATTTTAATGAGTCGGTTTTGACCCATGTCTTAAATCACCCCTAGGATACCCTAAAAACAGTTATTTATGATCCAATTTGTTTTTACCTCTTAGTTACCTTGTTAGAGTTTCTCATCCATGGAAGGATTGATTTTAATATTTAATATTTTTTGTTGTGGCCCCCTGGGCCTTTCATTTGAGAGCGTACCCTTCATTTTCAATATAAAAATATTGTCAAATGAACCTCAAGAGAATAATATAAACTTAAAAAGGTTTGTTATATTACCTGACTATTACTGAAGGGTTTTAGAACACATTTCTTAAATGTAAAAAAATATATACATATATATATTTTATATTATTAACTCTAGTAACATCTATGGTGTTACGGGTCAATTTTGACCCATATCTAACTACTTTATGAAAAAGGCAAAAAACAGATTTTTTTTTTAACGACCTTTAATACAAATAAAAGATGAAAATTATATTAACATTAATAGCAATAATAATAAAAAGTAGCTTTTCTAGGTCAAACAAACAAACAACAATCAATCAAGCAAATCAAATCAACAGAAATCAAGTACTAGTGTTAGGGATGGTCAGGGACGCACACAAGACACGGACAAGTGGGGCCCAGACACTGATCCCAGCCTCTGTCCCTGCCTTTTGGGGAACCCGACTCCTTAACAGGCCTGCCCCAACCAGAAGACTCAAGGCTACACTGAGCAGAGTGCACAGACAGAGACAAACAAACAATGAACACACAAGCCGTAGTCAGACGGTCCGAGTCAGTAACAGGGCAGGCAACGCGGTACAAAGTCGTGAGGCAAAGGGAGAAACCAGAAACAAAGCAGAGATCAGTAGCACAGAGAAACAACAATAGGACAGGCTAACTATAAAGGCAAGCAGTATAGCAGGCAATGAGAAGAGGAAGCAGTGGCTAAATATAGGAAAAGGGTGGAAGTAGAGGAGCGAGGATAGGTGGAAGAACCTGTCAATCCAAGAGTATTTAACCCTATGATGTGGAGGTTTTCTGTCAGGCGTGACCAGAAATCAATCAAGAAAAAGGCTACAGGGAAGTGTTCACACAAAGGAGGAAAGGGCCCGCAGTTATGATCCCACCCCCGGGGCCGGGCCCCAGGGAAAATGGCCGACGTGACAGTCCCCCCCCCTTTATGGGGGCTACTGGACCCCCCTAGATCCTCCGGGTTTTAAAAGGGGTTGGCTGGGTGAAATTTTGTACCAGTCCGGGGGATGAAAGCCCCTAGACTCACCCACACCTTTTCCCCCGACCGTACCCCTTCCAGTGCCCCGGGTTTTGGGAGGACATTTAAACCCCTGCGAGAGTCGATAATCGCTCTATTTCATATTCTAATCCCCTTGTATGATACGGAGAGGAGGAGGGTGACCGACCACAGCAGGAATGTATTTTTTAGGAGAGATTTGTGGAATACCGGATGGATAGGGGGTGAATTTGGGAAAGGGGGAGTCTGAAAGAAGGGGTTAAAAATTTCAGTGAAAATGAACGGACCGATAAACCGGGGAAGTGAACTTAGTAGATGGCCCCGAAGAGGAGATTGTTAGTCGAGAGCCACCCCTTGTCCCCCGACACTATTCAGGCCGGTGGGGCGTTTTTTATTAGTAAAATTGTTTTGGGAGCTTGGGGCTTTTTCTAGAGTCTCAGACCCCTAGCCCAACTGTGACGTCCCTTAAGGCGGTTTGACACGGGGGGAATTTAGATTCGCAACCTTACGGCGGAATATCTGGGGTAAAAACCCGTAATTACAGTAAAAGGGGGAGATTTTGGGTCAAAAAATCCCATGATTGTTAAGGGCAAACTCCGCCAGGGCAAAAATTCATTCCACCTCTCCTGGCTTTTCCGAATGCTCTGAGGTTTTGTTCTAGCGATGTTAAGTCTCTCAGTTTGCCCATTACCCCGGATGGAAGGAAAGGGAAAAGGACAGAGAATCCCCAATTTTCCACAAAAATGCTCTCCGAACCTCGAACAAACTGTACCCCATGTAGTACAATTTTGGGGGGAATACCATGGAGTCTAAGTATTGGTGGACAAATAAATCACGAGGATTTTGGGCTGAAGGGCAATTTTTTAAAAGCAATGAATGACACATTTTAGGAATCGGCCCACCACACCCAAATCACCGACCTACCTTGAGGGGGGAAGATCGGTGAGAAACCATTGGAAGTGAACCAGGGCCATTGGGCAACGGGGGGGGTTCAATAACCCCTTGCGGAGGCGTCGGGGTACCTTTCCCCTGCACAGGTTCACAAGCAAAATAATTTTTTTTCAATCACCTCCCCTAAAGGCCACCAATAGGTAGGATAGAAGTATCCGGGTCCCGCGATCCAGGATGCCCAGAAAACCTGGGGAGTGAACCTCCCCAGAATTTTCAAAAAAGGTGACGTAATAAAAAATTTAGGGGGGGGGGGGGGGGGGGGTTTTTCCGGGGGGACCGACTTGAGAGTGCATTAGCAAAAACTAAATCTGTAGTAAGGGTAGCCAAAACTACTCCCGGAGCAAGGATTTTCCCCCCTTCCTCCTCTAGAGGTCCCACCCCCCAAAATTTCGAGAAAGGCTCGCCCTTAACATTCTTACCCCTGGGGGTTACTAAAATTGAACCAGTAAAGAACAACCCCTCTGCTTGACGGGGTTCAATTTTTTTTGCATTGTCAAGAAAAAAAGTTTTTATAGAATGGTTACTCATGTCTACCCCCCTCCAAAGGGTCTCCACTCCTGAAACCCCATTTAATGGCTAGAAATTCCTGTTACCAATATCTAGTTAATCTCAGGGGGTAGGGGAATTTTTTCTGGAGAAAAAGGGCGAGGGGTTGAGGTTGGTAAAAGGGTTAGTCCCCTGGGGGACGGGCGGCCCTACCCTGTTTCGGATGCATCTACTTCCACAACAAGGGGTTTTTCTGGGTCCGGTGGACCAAACAGATGCAGACGAAAAACTTTTTTTTCAGAGTAACAAATGCTTGCTCGGCTTCTGGTGTCCAGGAGGTGGGGTCACCCCCTTTCTTGTAAGGTAGTAAGGGGTTTTTAACAATCGGGGAAAAATTCTTAAAAATTTTTCGATAAATTTACAAAACCAAAAAAACGTTGGATCTTTTTTTAAGGTGGTAGGCTGTCCCCACTCAGTGTGGCAGAAACCTTTTTGGGAATCCATACTTATAAACTGGGACTCAGAGTACCCCAGGAACCCCATTTCCCGGGCTGAACAAACATTTTGACAACTTGGCGCATATTGATTTTATAACTGGAGGGACCCCCTACATGATCTCGATGGGGGATCGTAATCGGGGAAAATATGAAGTTCATCTAGGAACAAACCGAAACGACCTAGAAGGTCCCCGAAAATGTCATTAACAAATCGTTGGGAAAACGGGAGGTGCATTACAAACCCAAAGGCAACTAAGTATTCAAAATGCCCCTCAGGGATTAAAGGCCGTCTTCCCTTCGTCCCCCTTTTCTGATTCGAAAAAGGTTGTATGCCCCCCAAGGGCGACTTTGAAAAAAAATTGGGCGCCCACAATCTGATTGAGAAGATCCGGACAGGGGAAGTGGTTTTGGCTTTTTGTTATCTTATTGAGTCCCTAAGTCAATACAAAGGGCGGAGGGGCCCCCATCTTTTTTCTGACAAAAAAAAACCCATTCCCACCGGCGAGATAGACGGTCGTATGTGACCCTTTTCCCGGCTCTCCTTAATATATTGGGGCATAAAATTTTCGCTCCGGGGGGGTAAATTAAAAATACAACCCCCCAGGCAACTTTTCCCCCGAAAGAGATCTATAAATCATAAGGCTGAGCGGCGGCAGAGAGTCCGCAACGGGCTCATCAAAGACGTCTTTTTAAAACAGAGACAAAAACGGAAGGAATGGGTTTTCATTTATAGAGCATACCAAAGACTGTACCCTTTTTAATGACCCACATGGGTTTCCCCCATTTTTTCAACTCAGCAGCCCCTAGTCAAACACCGGGTTATGGAGGCATAACCAGGGGAACCCTGAATAATTCCATGGTAATCCCCCATACAAAGAAAGACAGTTGTCAAAAAGCAAACATCCAACATTAGATTTTTCGGCAGTTCGGTATTTTATCCTTCCCCCCATTAGGGGGGGTGAATCTGTGCCTGAAACCGAAAAGGGAACATAGTGGAATTAGTTTTAACCTAAGGCTTTTGCCCCCGCCATGCTAATAAAAATTTAAAGGGACCCCCAATCGATCAAGGGATGGGAAACAAAAAAATGTTGACCCCAAGATTGGGTTATAAAAAAAAAAAAAAAGGAAACTTGTTATCCAAGTTAGGGGGTACCCGTACCCGAGTTATCCTTCCCGAAAAACTTTAGGGTTTTTTTTCTCTCCCACGGAGTTGGGGGGTGGGGCAGCTCCCAGGACATGACCGGACCCCCACAGTAGAAAAAGAACGCATTTTCCACCCCCTGTTTCCTTTTGATAGCTGCGACGTAGAGCCCAATACCCTAGGTTCCCTCCTGAACCCCCCAAGGGGGGTGGTGAAGGTAGTGGAGGAGAATACAGAACCACAGAGAAAGGGTTTGGGCAGGGAATCAGCCCTGAACTGCCCAGTGGACTCCCCAATCTTTTCCTGCGTCCTCCCCAACCTTGGTCAAAAATATAGCCAAAGTCATAAGTCCCCCCAAAGTCCTGAATAGGATGGCTGACCCTGATCCTTCACTCCACGACAGCCCTTTTCTAAAGAGGGTTTTGAGGGTTGGTCAGGGCCCCCCCAATTACGAATCCATTTGGGGGAACCAGAGCAATAATCCTTAGCCGAGCGGCGACCCCGCTGGATGGACGGGGTGGGTTTTTAGCTAAAACTGCCTTGGGGGGCTCATAAATCTGTCCCCAGGCTAAAAAGAATTTATCCACCATCGCCATCCCGGGGGCCCCGGGGGGTAGCCTGTGACACTGCGGGGGCCCCCGGGGGAGGACCCCTGCCTGGCGACTTTTTTAGCTTTGAAAAAATGGAAAAACCCAAAAAAAAGGCGGCAAGATTCCCGAAGGGGCCGAAATTTATCAGGGTTTCCCCAAAGCAGTCAGGAAAACCCCATGTTAGGTTTTTGGGTGCAAGTATTGTCCCAAAGGCCCAGAGCAAGTGGGGTATGATGGGACGACGGGGTCAGGGGGTGGGGGGGATATAGCGTCCGACGAAGTAAATTTGGGGCATAGACCCGCCCTGCCCGAAATTGGGTTTTTAATTCACCAGGGGGTCGAAACCCATAGATTTGGTATTATTGAACCGAGGAATTTTTTTGGGAATATGGGCCTGCTTAATGTTAAAGGGGGGGTCAGGGACGCACACAAGACATGGAAAAGTGGGGCCCCCACACTGACCCCCCTCTGTCCCCCGCCTTTTGGGGCCCACTCTTTACAGGGCCCGGCCCCCAACCCGAAACTCAAACTACACTGGCAGAGGCACGACAGACAAACAAACCAAAAACCCCAAGCCCTAGTCCGACGGTTTGAGTCATAACAGGAGGCAAAGCGGTACAAAGTCCCTGAGGCAAAGGGGGGAAACCAGAAAAAAGCAAGATCTCACAGAGAAACAACAAAGGGCAGGGTAACTAAAAGGGAAACGTATGCAGGCAATAGAAAAGGGAACAGTGGCTAAATATAGGAAAGGGTGGAATAGGGGGAGCTAGGGTAGGGGAAGAACCTGTCAATCCAAGAGCCCGTTAACCCCCATGGTGCTGGGGGGATTTCTGGTAAGGCGTTTGACCAGAAAAACAATCAAGATAAAAGGCTAAGGGAAGTGTTCACACAAAGGAGGCAAGGCCGCAATTATGATCGCCGCGGCTGTGGCCGGCGACCAGGGCCAAATGGCACAGACGTGACAACTAGTTTTTAGATGCATTAGCATTTAGATGCATGTGTGGCAAAAAGTGACACTTTTTGTGTGTTCTTTGCAGAGGTATTTTTGCAGGCGAAGCACGATGTGTTTGTCTTTCTGTCCTTATTACTAGGGCAGACCTGACACCTCTTTCTTTAAAATCAGGTGGTCTCACTGGGGTTGTGGCTGTTGTGATTGATGTTGAGGCAGGGCTGGTTGAGGAGGAATGCTGGTGATGATGCGCTTTGTGTTGCTGTGGGTGTGGGCAAGCACTTGTTTGAGCTCTGGAGTTGTCGGACCAAGGCTGCAGCAGCTGGGTCTCGGGGCCCCTTTCCCTTTGGTAAATGTGCGCCTTGACAAGGGATCTTTCTAGTTCTCAAAAAACTCCTCCGCTTGTTTTTTTTTCTTTGAATTCCACCCTTTGGTGAATGTTGGTCCAAAAACAAAAATGCATTGTATGCTGACACATCAAGGATGTTGGAAAATACAACCATTGGCCATCTCCTAGTCATTCGCGGCAAGTGTAGTGGCAGTCAGCTTGTCCAGGTTGTCGACTCCTCCTTTTTTTTGTTATAGTCCAGGATGATTCTGGGCTCTTTGTCACTTCCTGATGACACAAGCTGCATTTTGTAAAGTGTGGACATTTAGTACCACATTCCGTCGTTTTTTTGGGGCAGTATGAAACAGCAGTGGTGGTGTCTGTAAAAACAAACTTTGAGGAAAGTGGAGCCCTGTTTCCCTTTATCTGCAACAATTCAGCGGGCAGCTCAGGTTTGTTTTTTTTCACTGTGCCCACCATGGTGATTTTCCTCCTGAGAAGTTCTTGTCCAAGGTCATAGTTTCATAGTTTGTAAGGCCGAAAAAAGACAAGACATCCATCCAGTTCAGCCTGCTGTGCTAAGGTGTTGATCCAGAGGAAGGCAAAAACCCCCAATGAGGTATAAGCCAATTTTTCCTCATTTTAGGGAAAATTCCTTCCCGACTCCAATCTGGCAATCAGAAAATCCCTGGATCAATGACCCCTTTCCTAAATCCTAGACACTATAACTTGTTATATTATTACACTCCAGAAATGCATCTAAACCATTTTTGAACGCCGTTATTGAATTCACCATGACAAGTCCCTCGGAGAGAAATTCCATAGTCTCACTGCTCTTACAGTAAAGAATCCCTTTCTATTTTTATGTAGAAACATTTGTTCCTCAAGACTTAGAGGATGCCCCCTTGTTCTATATACAGCCCTGGGTATAAATATATCTTTGGAGAGATCTCTAAATTGACCTTTGATGTTTTTTAAACATATTTATTATGTCCCCCCGAAGCCGTTTTTTCTCTAAACTAAATAACCCTAATCTTGCTAATCTTTCGGGGTTTACTGTAGTCCACCCAGTCCTTTTATTATTTTGTTGCCCGCCTTTGAAACCTGTTCAAGCTCTACAATGTCTTTCCTGTGCACTGGTGCCCAAAAATGTACACAATATCCATGTGTGGTCTAACCAGTGACTTGTATAATGGGAGAATAATGTTCTCATCATGTGCCTCTATGCCCCTTTTAATAACCCCATGTTTCCTATTAGCCTTGGCAGTGCTGCCTGACATTGGCTGCTACAGTTAACTTTACTGTCCACTAGGATTCCCAAGTCCTTCTCCATGTCACTTTTCCCCGGGTGTTTTTCCATTAACATGTAATCATGTAATGGATTTTTCCTCCCCATGTGCATAACCTTGCATTTTATCTGTATTAAACATCATCGGGCCATTTCCCTCCCCAGGCCTCCAACTTATCCAGATCCCTTTGTAATAAACAATTATCCTCTATTGTGTTGATTACGTTACAGAGCTTAGTATCGTCTCCCAAAGATCGATATTCTACTGTGTAATCCCTGTGTAAGATCAATAATTAAATTTTTAAAGAGGATAGGGCCCAATACTAAACCTTGTGGTCCCCCCACAAGTAACAGCAATCCAGTCTGTTTATGTACATTTTAATTACTCCCCTTTTGTTTTCTATCAGTGAGCCAGTTGCCTACCCATTTGCACACATTTTCCCCCAGTCCAAGCATTCTCATTTTATTTACCACCTTTTATGTGGCACTGTATCAATGCTTTAGAAAAATCTAGATATATGACATCCATGTGCCTCCCCCCCGATCCAGTCTAGCACTGACTTCTCATAGAAGGCTGATGAGATTAGTCTGACAGACCGATCCTTCATAAACCCTTTGTGGAATGGGTTATACATTTTTTCAGTGAGATACTCCAGGATAGCATCTTGGAAAACCTTCAAACTTTTTTACCTACAACAGAGGTTAAGCTTACCGGCCTATAGTTTCCGGGATCACTTTTGACACCTTTTTGAATATTGGTACCACATTTGCTATGCCCCCAATCCTTTGGGACATACTTCGTTATTACATAGTCCATAAATATTAAGAAAGGGGCCTATCTATGACATCACTTAACTCCTTAGGAACGGGGGGTGTATGCCATCTGGACCTGGGGGTTTGTCTATTTTAATCTTCCTAAGGCGGAGCTGCCCCTTCTTCCTGGGTTAGACCCGAAACTTCTAAGTTGGAGTTTACCTCATCCCCTTTTTCAACAGAAAGCTCATCCTCCTCGGTTAAATACAAATGGAGAAGAAATTGTTTAATCGGTTTGCTATTTCCTCATCGCCCTCTACTGTCTCTCCCTCATTATTTTTTAAAGAGCCAACATTTTCTTTTTTAATCTTTTTACTATTTATATAGTTAAAAAATATTTTGGGGTTAGTTTTACTTTTTTATTGCAATACGTCTTTCTGTCTCCAGCTTTGCTGCCTTTATCTTTATTTTACACACTTTATTTTCTTCCCTATATCTTCTTAGCGCCTCTTCACTTCCCTCCTGTTTTAGTAGCTGAAACGCTTTCTTTTTGTTTTTTATCCCTCCTTTACATCTCTGTTGATCCCCATTGGGTTTTTCCTGTTTCTAATTATTTTTTCCATATGGTATGTACCTCTCACAGTGGGCGCCTAAAGATGTTTTTAAAGATCTCCCATTTATTTTTTGTTCTGCTATATTGAAACACCTTGTCCCAGTCAATACAGTTTAGTGCCTCTCTAAGCAGGGTAAAATTAGCCTTCCTCAAATTCAGTGTTTTTTTTGGCTCCATGACAAAAAAGCTCTATTGAAGGATAAATGGAAGTTTTTTATATTATGGTCACTTTTCCCTAGGTGCCCCTCAACACTGAACCTTTGTTACTCTGTCAGGTCTATTAGTCAATTTTTAAGTTTACAAGGACCTTTCCTCTAGTCGGTTCCTGCACCAATTTTGGGAAAGGTAATTATCTTTAGTTATAGACAAAACCTGTTTCCTTTGTGGGAGCTACAGGTTTCAGATTCCCAATTTATATCTGGGTAGTTAAAGTCGCCATAATAACAACCTCATTCTGATTAGATGCTTCATCTATTTGCCTGAGGAACATATCTTCTATGGATTCTGTTATATTTGGAGACCTATAGCAGACCCCTATTAGAATTATATTACTGTTACTTCCCCCATGTATATTTACCCATAGTGATTCCACCTGTTCACTACCTGTACCTATATCTTCCCCAGTGTTTGGGTTCAGGGCAGGATTTTACATAGAGACAGACACCTCCCCCCTTCCGGTGTTTACGGTCACTTCTAAAAAGACTGTAACCCTGCAAGTTAACCACCCATTCGTAGCTCTCGTCCAGCCATGTCTCAGTTATCCCCACTATGTCATATTTTTCTTCTGCAATTAATACTTCCAGTTCATTTATTTTGTTGGTCAGACTCCTGGCATTGGTCAGCATGCAATTTAAGATTTTCCAGTTTTTATTCCTTTCTCCCTAGTCTTTTTAACTATTTCTACCCTTCCCTCCCCTCCACCCCCTGATTTCTTACTAATTCCCAGCTCTCTATCTTTACTATCTTGCACCCTATATGTGTAGTTTCCCTCCCCCCCAGTCCCTAGTTTAAATATTCCCCCAGCTTCCTAGCCATTTTGTCCCCCAATACAGCTGCACCCTCCCCATTTAGGTGCAGCCCGTCCCTAGCATAGAGCCTGTAGCCAAGACAGAAGTCAGCCCAGTTCTCCAAAAACCCAAATCCCTCTTTCCAACACCAATACCAACACCAGCTGGTAAAAAATTGTCACAAGTAATGTTGTGACCCTGCAGTCCAGTAGTCATATCGAGGCCTACACATTTTCCTTGGTTTTTTTCAGGGATGCCACTTGCAGACTTGCCTGTGTAAATCTGTAGATTCCATGCATAGCTAGTTTTTGCAACACAGGCTGCCCAGATTTTTATGCCGTATTTGCCTGACTTACTTGGCATGTATTGCCGGAAGGGGCATTTTCCGCGGAAAGGGAGAAAACGTTCGTCTACTGTCACCTCTGGCCCTGGGTTGAACATCAGTGGAAGGAGCTGTACCCATTTCTCCCAAACATCGCTGATGGGAGCAAGTTTGTCAGATTTTGTTCTGGTGTCTCTGTTGTCAAATCTGAGGACTCATGATATCATTTGAAACTTTTGAAGTGACATTGGTGCCCGGAAAATATTCCTGCCTGTGGATGCGTCCCAGAGACTATCAGTGGCCTCATTGCAGGATTTGTACACTCCAGCAAGGAGAAGAACACCAATGTAGGCATCCAGGTCATCATCATGAAGGTCATTCCACATGTTGCCGTGGACTTTTTTCCTTCAAGGTTTGTCATAGCAATAATGACTTTTTTTTATTGACAATGGAATAAACAGATCAAAACATGTCTTGATGTCACTTACTCTTGTCACAGCAAACCTTGTGATCCCAGGGGTCATTTTTATGACATTTGCAGCATCTGCCCTGCCATGTACATCTGGAGGTACTGAGCTCCAAATGATCTTGCCACTTTTGGATTTGAATCTATCAGCGGGAGCAGCTTCAGCACCGGTGACCTCCTCATCAGACTGATCAGAACTGTCTGTGTCTTCCGGTTGATTCTCCACATCATCTTCCTCCTCAGAAACCTGTTCATCTGTATCAGTTTGCTGCTGTGTGTCCTCTGATTCATTATCATCCAAGATATAATCCAGAATTTGGCTTGCATCTAATCTTCTCCTCATTGTTGCATGGTGTAAACTGAAGATGTATACTCCGCAAAGTACCAACTGTAAGCTGATTTGGCCATACATGCCTGGACATGTCCCTACCTCAAGTTGTTGGAGGTAGAGCTGGCTGTGGGCTGTTGGTTTATATTGTGTTTATGAGTTCAGTTTTGGGACTTATTAATGTTTTGTTACTCTTATATTAGACCTGGGTCAAAATTGACCCCAACAACACAAATGTTATAATTTTAATAAGAGCATTTTACAATTTAGTCAAATGGTTTTATTTTATTGTATTTTGTTTAAAAATAAGTTCCTGAAAAAGTCAAAAAGTCTTGATGCAATATACAAATGTATGTAGAATTTGTATGCATTTAAAACCTAAAATGGGTTGGTCAAGACCCTAACACTAGAGGAAGGATATCTGATTTTCGTTATTTGGTTATTAGTAAATTTAAATTTATTTTTACTTTTGACAGTTTCAAGTTATTTTAGTGACCATTGTGGGTTTTTCTTTCTTTAACAGAAGGGTACCAACATTTTTTTCCACGTGTGAAAACAAGAGCCTTAACTATCATACATCATTTATAATACTGGTCTCCTCACAACCTCATATGCTGCAAGACCCGGCTGTGACCACAATATGTGCGGTGTCCCCTCTAGCTTTGTCCTTGTGTTCAGAGTATATCAGCTTCTTTAGCAGCATAATATCCAAAAGTGAATAAAGCAGCAGCATTGGTACTTTTAAAATTCTTCTTTTATTGTCTCCAAGTCGGCATACAGAATAGTTGGGTAGGTTTTGACCCTTTAATAGACAAGTCTTTTTCACGCCTACCATAGGATGCTGCTAATTTTTTCCTTGCATTTGGATACAGTGGGTGAAATAAGTATTGAACACATGACCAACTTAGTAAATATATTTCTAAAGTTGCTATTGACATGAAATTCTCACCATATGTTGGTAACAACCCATCCAATCCACACAGGCAAAGAAATCAAACTATAGATGTTCATAAATTATGTTTGATAATAAGAAATTACACAGGGAAAAAGTATTGAACACATGAAGAAAAAGAGGTGCAAAAAGTCATGGAAAGTCATGACACAAGATGATTTCTAACAGTAATTAGAAAGAAATCCTGCCACTTAGTGAAAAATAATATCAGCTGGTTCAACTGATGGCCTATAAAAAGGTATCTCATTACCAAGGTGTCACACAAGAAAAATCTCATGATGGGTAAAACCAGTGCGTTGTCTCAAGACCATCACAACCTTTTTTTTCAAAACATATTGATGACATTGGATACAGAAGAATTTCTAAACTACTGAAGGTTCCAGGGAGCACTGGGGCCATAATCTGGAAGTGGAAAGAACATAGTTTCGACTATAAATCAACCACGACCAGGTGCTCCCTGCAGAATTTGAGACAGAAGAGTTAAAAAATTATCAGAAGAGTTGTCCAAGAGCCAAGGACTGGCTATGGAGAGCTATAGAAAGACCTGGAATCAACAGGTACAATTATTTCAAAGAAAACAAAAGGTAATGCACTCACCCTCCATGGACTGTATGCACGCTCACCATGCAAGACTCCATTGCTGAACAAAGAGCATGTTCAAGCCCGTTTAAAGTTTGCTCAGCAACATTTAGACAAGACTGTGAAATACTTGGAGAACATAGTCTGGTCTAATGAGACCAAAATTTAACTTTTTGGATGCCATAATGCACACCATGTTTGGAGGCAAAAAGACACTGCACATCACCCTAAAAACACCTGTGGGGCTGTTTTTCAGCATACGGCACTGGCAAACTTTTAATAAAAAGAAGGATGAATGGACAAATGTACCTAAACATTCTTGATAAAAATGTGCTGCCATCTACCAGGATGATAAAGGTGAAGTGAGGATGGACATTTCAGAAAGACAATGATCCCAAACACACATCCAAGGAAACTCTCCATTGGTTTCAGAGAAAGAAAATAAAGCTGCTAGAACAGCCTAGCCAATCATCTGACCTGAATCCAATGGAAAATGTAAGGAAGAAACTAAAGCTCAGAGTTCATAGAAGTAGCCCACAGAACTGTCGGGATTTGAAGAGTGATTATGTGGAAGAATGGGCCAAAATCCCACAATTACAGGGGATTGCCATGGCAGCTGCTATGTATGTGCACCTATTACACCCTGCCATAGGCAGGGTGTAATGGCAAAAGTAAAAACCCCCCCCCTTTAATATACATAAAACACTGTATATAGGAAAAGGGGTTTGTGCCCCCGGTAGTCAAGCACCTAGGGATTGGTCGCAGTCCCAGCTGGGGGAAAAATAAAACCCCCCCAAATACATTTATATAATCTACATAAGGGGGCTTGGGGGGAAGTTGTATTTTCCCCAACGCTGGAGGCCACACTTTGTGCCACTGCAAAAAAAAAAAAAAAGAAAAAAAAAAAAAAAAAAAAAAAAAATAATTATATATTTAAAAAATTTTAATAGTATATATTTTTTTAAATAAAAAAAATTTATATATTTTATGTTTAAATCCCCCTTTTCCCATTTTACAAATAAAAAAAAAAGTTACACAAAATTGGTATAAAGTCCATAAAAGCCCTTTCTATTAAAATAAAACATCTTTTACCAATGCTGTACACCATAAAGAAAGAAATTCAAACACCCGTCTCCAAAATTTAAAAAAGTGATCAAAAAGTCACCTGTATCCCCAAAAAGGGCCAATAACAACACCTTCACCCACACAGTAACTTTTGCTTAAATCTTTTTTTCCTTTTTTCCTCCTCTAAACCCTAGGTGCGTCTAATGAGTTTGTGGTTTATGGGCCGAAAAAATGGGGGTTTTCGTGTATTTCTCTGTAATGGAATGAACTGCATAAAAGCTGTTCAGCCGGTGACTTCCCAGTATTAACATTACACAAATAAACCATAATATAGAAACCAAGGTAAAGCATGCAGTGCTTCCTACATAACCTGTCAGATAAGGACATCTGTATAATCAATCCTCTCATATTGTGCTAACAAAATAAGAATAAATACATCGCCGAGCTGCCCACTCCTTCTGCACAATAATAAACCCAGCATAAAAGAAGTCATGTCTGTTGTAAGAGGAAAAATCATTGGGCACAGATTGATTGGAAAAAAGATTTTTTCCCGCTGTGGCAGTTTAAAGTTCTTATATTCCAGGACATCATTAATACAAGATAATAGATCATGTTATTGTGTAATTAGGACCTATTAGCATATGACTTGTTGGCTTCCATTCTAAGGGACTTTTTTTTAAAATGTTTTGCTACTTTACCAACCTTGTTTTCCTTCAACAAAATTATATAGTAATTATCATGAAAGAGACTATTTCCAAAACACTACATGGTAATATGATGAATCACATACAAGTGTTCACTGAACAATTTTATCCCATGAGATTCATGGATCAAAATCCTTCATGGGCAGGCCTCTCTCCCTCTATAGCATTTTTTTTGCTATTTAGTTGACTATTATAATACATTTTTGCCTTATACCTTGCACTTGGATCCTTTTTTGGATGTACAGCGCCCTAGAAATATTGGTGCTTTAAATGATAATAATAAATAAACAGACTGATATTCTTAACAAAGGCCTTGCCAAATAGGGGTAGATGTCTAATTAAAAACTGCCCCTTTCCAAACCAGTTTGGCTTCTTAAATCCTTATCAGAAGGTTTTGTTTGCCCAAGGTATCATTGCTTGCAGTATACATTTTGGTTTCAAAGGGAAATGATTTGGGGTTTTTAAAGCAAGCAAGTGTGGTTCCAGAACCAAAGAAAAAAAATTCTAAAATCTTAACTTTATTACATTAAAAACTTGAGCTTGATCAGCCTTGGTTCTTAGTCATAGCTCAGTCAGCCCAATGTCCTCTGAGTTTCCCCAAGCACCTGTTTATTTGTATACATACAGACTGCCATTTTAATACGTGCAGATTAGCTGTACCTAAGTGACTTCTTATGTTTTACATGGCTTCAAGAAAATATATAAACATGTTTATTAGCATCCATCTGCAACGATTTATAAAAGAAGTTGGAGGACCACCTTGTTTCATCTAAAAGGTGTTGTCAGTAGAAAAGAAACTTTCTAATATGGAAATGTTTACGAAAACAGCCTAGTCCGCCAAACCCTTGGGGACGACGGCCCCGACTTGGGGTGTATCTCGAAGTTGCGTGCCCTCAGGGGGGCTAAGGTCGCCAGTATGTTCCACTGGTAACCCTTTCCCCAAAAACCGGCCAGGGAGACAAACAATGGCCACCCCGTTTTAGTTTAGTTTTAAAAACCTTCCGTTACCCACTTAGCAGGGTCGGGGAAACCAACCCTTTTTGGTTTGCTATTTACTATACACGAAATTGGCGTGTGGGGCCGTTGATCAAAACAGCAAAATCAGATTTAAAATTTATAGATTAATTAGCCTTTAAGGGCACCTAGACAGGTAATATGTACAAGATGGGGTAATAATATACAGGGGCAGAGAGAGGTGAAATCAATTATGGATTACAGACAAAAGGCAGTTAAAAAAAAGTCAAGTTACCTGTGTCCTTGGGACCCCCGGCCTCATGGGGGTATAATGTGGCCTGGCTGCTGGCGTGCGGATGTCCTGGGAACTGGTTCATTAGGTGGCCCCCTCCTGATCAACACAAGAGCCAAACCTGCTCCTGCCTATATCTTTGAAGGGGCCAGCCCACTTGCATCCCCCTGCACACCCCTGGACAGTCTATGACTCACCTCCTCCAACTCATGTCATGCATTTGTTCTGATACAAACCCAAAAATGGACCATGACTCGGGCCAGGCAATCTGCACAGAACCGAAGCCGGTGTACCATCAAACCACCTGGGCCAACCGACGCCTGAAATGAGACACTGGCCTATAATTATGGACCCTGTATGGCCTGGTCTGGATATCTCATCCCCATGTGTCCTGGAACCTGGAATAATGGGAATGTGCGTGCGGAGAGTTTCCATATTTTGAGATATGAACTCGCCATGCACCAGTTATGAGGGAATCGCCTATGAAATCGATTGAAATATCAGAGACGGGTCGCTAGGGTTTGGTAATTGAAGACTTTGATGCTCCGAGGTTGGAAGAAGCATTTGTTCAGTGCAATTAAGGGAAAGGAGATTCTTTTTGAGCTGTCCAAGTATCCGCTGTGTCCAGCCAACCTATGGAGAGCAATTTACAAATTGGACATGATTAACATGTAAATTGAGCTTGTCCTGTGGTGGGGAAGCTGTGATTTGACTGATTAGATAAGGTTGGGGAGAGAGAACTGTCAGTCTTCCTCACAGAGACAATCTCTTTCCGGGGCTTATACATACAATAATATAGATGTGATAACCTTGAAGAGGTTGTTTGGTTTAGAAACCCATTTTTAGACACCTTATTAGGAAATTTCAAGTCAATGGATAGGTCTCTGGTCCAGCATTCTCCTCTGTTAGCCAGAATGAGAAACACCTCAGAAGGTACTAAGGTTCAGTGGTTAGCACTATAGCAGTGCACTTATGGGATGCTAAATTCACATCTTGCTAAGTAGATCATCAGGCTCAGACCGGTCCACAGGGGAATAAGGGAAACCCCCGGTGGGACCATGAGCCTGGCAGACCTGGAGTTTTTTTTTGAACTGAATATCCCGAGAAGAGGCAAAAAAAGCATAGAACAAGAAGCAAAAAGCAAGTACAATCATTTACAGTAGCTGTAGGCTTGGCCCCTAAAATAAACTCCACCATTGGGCCCAGCTTAACTGGTGGGTCCCTAGAATCAACCCCACCTGTTCCCTAGGCACCCCAGTCCGGCACTAGACAGTATCTACATGGAGTTTGCAGGTTCCCCTCAGTTTGTAGGGGTTTCCTCCAGGTTTTCTGGCTTTGTCATATACCCCTACAACATATTGGTAGATTAATTTGTTTTTTTATTACTGAAACCTCATGGCCCTCATATAGATTGTTATTTTAAGTAGCACACAGATATACACTGTATATATTAAGACACCTTTATTATTGTGATTGCCTCAAAAAGAATCACAATGTTGGCACATTTTTGGTGCATTATGTCATACATTTATTATGTGCTTTAGGTATTTGTAAATGGCCAAAAAGGATTGTGACTTAGCTGAAGATGTTAATGATGTTACTTCAGGGGGCATGGTCTCAGTAAAACATTATGTGCAAAAATTGTGCTAAAATTCTGATAGTTTGACTAGTTGACAATCAGTTTCTCAGTGAGATATGGGCATAAAAAAAAGACAGGAACGTGGAATGTAGATACAAAATTGTGATCAGAGGACAGAAACATGGACATAGGACAGAAGAATAGAGGCCAGGAAAAAGCTAAGGGCTGCAACCATGAAGGACGGATTAGGATTCAGAACCAAGAATGGGAACTAGAAGATACCAGGAACAGGCTCCAAAGCCAGTCCAGAATCAAAAAACACTGATTTCTGGAAGAGTGTCCAGGAGCAGGCCAGGCAAGGACCAACCGATATCAAGAATGTTGCCTGGGAGCAGGCCAGGAATGTAACCAGAAAATACCATGAGCAGCGTAAATAACAGGCTAAGAGCATTACCAGGAGTAACAACCAGGAACAGCCATTGAAGAAGATGCATCAAGAAGAAGCCAGAAACAATCAACATGACCAAAAACAAGCCAGAAGTTTGAACATGGAAAAACAGAAGCAGTATAGTTAGCACTAGGAGTGAAGCAAGGCAGGGTTCGGGGACAGTTCAAATTTTTACCAGGAACACAAAGCAAGGCAGAATACAGGAGCATGATAGGTTATAGCTAAGAGTAGCAATACAAGTGCCAGATTCAGTATCTTATCACAGGGGCGTCTCTAGGCAGTTTTGTGCCCCGGATAAAACTGCCTGTGCCCAAGCCTCGGCGGGCTCCAGGCTGCTGTCGTGGACCTGTAGCGCCGACTGCCTCCTCAACTGTATGTGCGTCTGCTGGAGGGTTCCGTGGAGCAGAGAGTGAGTGCTCCCTGCTCCGTGGAGTATCGTCATCCCTGGCGCCACCACCGATCGCTAAGGTATCGGCTTAGGACCTTGGCGATCGATGATTGCAGCGGCGACTGGCTAACTGTATGTATGTCCTCCAACTCCAATCACACATACATTAGATGCTTCTCGCGTGCAAGAGAGCGAAGGCTCTCCGCTCTGCAGAGTACTCTGATGAGCCACAGGAAGGATGCGGATCACCAGAGTACACAGCACAGGCAGCATGAGTGTCAACACGCTGCCTGCCCGGCCTGATGATGTCACGCCGCCTGAAGAAGACTGGGAGCAGCGACAGCAGCAGGGAGCGAGGTAAGGTGAGTGCTGTCAGTTTTTTATGTTTAATTAGTCCTACATATGCTGGGGGACCCTATAAACTACGTCTAAATGTTGTGCGGGACCCAAAAAACTATGTCTATGTGTGCTGGGGGCTCTATGAACTGCGTCTCTGTGGGCTGGGAGCCCTATAAACTATGTCTATATGTGGTGGGGGCTCTATAAACTATGTCTGTGTGTGCTGGGGGCAATATAAACTGCATCTATGTGTGCCGGAGGCCCTATAAAGTCTGTCTATATGTGCTGGGGGCCCTATAAACTATGTCTATGTGTGCTGGGGGCAAAATAAACTGTGTCTATGTGTGCTGGGGATCCTATAAACTATGCCTATTGGTCGTGGGGGGCCTATAAACTATGTCTATGTGTGCTGGGGGCCCTATAAACTATGTCTATATGTGGTGGGGGACCCTATAAACTATGTCTATGTGTGCTGGGGGCCCTATAAACTATGTCTAGATGTGCTGGAGGACCTATAACCTACGTTTAGATGTGCTGGGGGACCTATAACTAACGTCTATATGTGCTGGGTGACCCTAAAACTACGTCTATATGTGCTGGGGGACCTATAAACTACGTCTATATGTGCTGGGGGACCTATAACCTATGTCTAGATGTGCTGGAGGACCTATAACCAACGTCTATATGTGCTGGGGGACCCTATAAACTATGTCTAGATGTGCTGGGGGACCTATAAACTACGTCTAGATGTACTGGGGGACCTATAAACTATGTCTAGATGTGCTGGGGTCCTATAACCTACCTCTAGATGTGCTGCGGAACCTGTAAACTACCTCTAGATGTGCTGGGGAACTTGTAACCTACCTCAAGATGTGCTGGGGAACCTTTAACCTACCTCTAGATGTGCTGAGGAACCTGTAACCTACCTATAGATGTGCTGGGAAACCTGTAACCTACCTATACATGTGCTGGGGGACCTATAACCTAACTATAAACTACATATATATTGCTGGGGGACCTATAAGCTCCGTGTATGTACTGGGGCCCTATTACCTACCTATATGAACTGGGACCCTGTTATCTACCTATATTTTACTGGGAGCCCTGTTACCTATATATACTAGAGGCCATATTATCTATCTATATATACTGGGGGCCTTATTACCTATCTATATATTGGTGGTCCTATTACCTATCTATATACTGGGGGACACTATTACCTATCTATATATTGGGGGCCCTAATATCTATTTACCGACTGGGGGACCTTATAATCTATATCTTTACCTACTAGGGAACATATAACCTTTATACCTACTTACTTGGGGACATATAACCTACATACCTACTGAGGAGACCTATATACCTACCTATTTTGAGGGGGGTCTATAAACCTACCTAATGGGGGTTTATAAAGGAACAATGGGTGACTCCCCATCCCCCACAGCAGACACCTAGCTTCTACAGGTGCTGTAAAAGTGAGGATTCTAAAATGTTTGTGTGGTAAATCCTGCAGAGACTAGTCGTTGCCGGTAGAAGTCATTATGGTGGTCTGGGGCGGATGGAGAAGAAAAGGGAAAGTGAATGACTCCGATCAGAAAAGACGTCTCCGGTGAGTCATTAAATGTAACTGCAGTGTAATCACTTATATTTCTGCTGATCCTACATACAACTAGCATCTACCACTATCTGGTAACTGTATGGCGGTAATATATGTCTGCAGAGCCCGTGTACAGCTGATAGTCACATATAAAATGTGTTGTGTTTGGTCAGGGTCTAGCAGTATTACATGATACTTATGTAGTAATAGTTTTGGGTCTTGGTTTTGTAGGAGGTTTTTTTTTAGTCACTGATTCGTCTGGTCTATTTGCTCCATGTATCGGTGTATTATTTAGTGACTTATTTGTAAGGTATTATACTGTCATGCATAGATGAATGATTTTGAAAAGCAAATTTGTTAGTGTTGACTTTGATTGTACAGTGACCGCTGAGGTGATGGACAAAGATCATGTGAAATATGTAAGAAAAATAGTGGACAGTAACAGAAGTTTTTTCTCTATTAAAATACAAGCCGCAGTCACATGTGCATGAAAAATCCCGTGTGAAACCCATCCCTACTGAGCAAAACGTAACATAGTGGGCCCGAGCCCCGGATGTTTTAGGACCCTAGCAATGCCCCTGATCCTATAATCTAGACAGGTACATAGAAGTAGCCAAAAGTCTGGGAAAAGAGTATTACCACAAGTACCAGACATAATATCCTTGGGTCTATGTAGAAAGGAGTTAGGACCAGGTGTAGCACCACAAGTACAATACATAATATCATTGGGTCTATGTATAAAGGAGATAGAACCAGGAGTAGCACCACAAGTACCAGACATAATATCATTGGGTCTATGTATAAAGGAGATAGGACCAGGAGTAGCACCACAAGTGCCAGACATAATATCATTGGGTCTATGTATAAAGGAGATAGGATCAGGAGTAGCACCACAAGTACCAGACATAATGTCCTCAGGTCTATGTAGAAAAGAGTTAGGATCAGGAATAGCACCAGTAGTACCAAACACAGAATTCAATGGACAAAGCAGAAACAAAAAAACAAAAGTAGGGCGGGATTTACTACATAACACACAGGTATATAGAGAATTGAGTCAGGACCCCACCCCCCTATTTCAATCAAAAATAAAAAAACTTCTGCTTGAAGGAACTAGCTTTAGTGAGTTATTACTGAAAAAAAAACAGCAGAACCCTAATTGTAGAAGAACCCGTCTACCCGATTGTACGCATTCATTGCCCAAAGATGCACAAGGCATTTTGTCCCCTCCTATACCCCCATAGTAAATCGGCATAGAATTCGTATAGTGAAAAATTGGGGCATGTGGACGATCTATTACAGCCTTTGTTTAAACAACTTCCATGCTATCTGAAGGATACAAAACAGTTATTAAATTTATGGAACAGATCAGAAAATGGAACGCCCAATACATATGAGCTCACCTGTGACGTCATAGCACTATATCCCTCCATTCCCCATAACCTTGCACTAAAGGCCTTAAATGGTTTTCCTGTCAAAATATTGAAACTACGACCCAAGGGGTAAATGAATATATTTGTTATGGTTGTGAGTCCTCTCTCACACAATTTTTTTTCATTTGATGGTCAGTATTTTTTACAATTGGAAGGTTCTCCAAATGGGAGCAAAGTTTCTCCCCCTCACTTGCCAATATTTATATGGGAAAGTGGGAGGAGTATTTTTTGTTTTCTTCCCAAATAATGCTTTTACTCCCATCAGGTGTATGGCGTTATATGGACGACCTCCACCTGGTATGGGAAGTCCGGACCACCATATTCCCTAAATTCCTTGATACATCAATAAAATGATATGAATCTCAAGTTCACCTATATGACACAAAAAACATCTGTCAATTTTTCCTTCCGATGTTAGTTTGGTGGACCCCCAATGAATACATTGTAGTTTAAACCTACATAAAACCCATGTCACACAAATTCTGTGTTAAATGCCAAATCAAACATCCTAGTCATGTGATTACCAACACCCTACAGGCGAATTAATTATAATGAAGAGGAATCAGTAAAACACAGAATTTTTGATACAGCAGAAATCAAACCATTGCAAAATTAAAACAAAGAGGTTATTCAGATAAATATTATCGAAATAGCGTAAAAAGTATCTAACATAGCCTAGGGACATCTTGTTAAAGATGGGATATAAAAACAAATAACGGAATTATATTTGAGGGGGTTACCTTTAGTAACTACTATTCAACCCGCAGTTTAAGCAACATTTGTAGTATTACAAAAAATTTGTTGTACCAATTGTTACATCCATTCTCAACTTGGAAAAATAGTCTCTAGAGGTATCGATATTGGCTTACAAAGCCCTAATATTGTTCAATTGTTTCACCTAGTCGTTATAAAGCGGCAGAGACGAGGCAACCCATTGGTTTGGAGCATACGGGATTTTTCAGGTGTGGACATGGAACATGGCACTGCATTCCAATATACAACAACAGGGATACATTCATGTCATGAGTCACGAATAAAACATATAAAGTACAACAATAACATTAATTTGTAATACTAAGAATGTTGTATACTTAATTTCCTGCGATATCTGTCATTGCATTATGTAGGATGTACTACAACCCCATTGAAAGTTGAAATCAACGGCATCTGTCTGTCTGATGCCCTTAAAACAACGTGATCACACAATATGTCATCAGCTTCCAAACACTTTCTTGTAGAACAAGCAGGTGATACAACAGGCTTTAGTGATGGGGGAAATAGAAAGAGTGTTAAGTCACCCAGAGGTGGCAGTAACCGTGACAGGGTTCCTCACAGTTGTGAAGCTAGGTGATTTTCTATTATGTACTAGGACAACCACAGGTTTTGAACATCAAACATGACTTGCTAGACTTTTATTAGCGTAAACCTTAAGAGCTAATTAGTCTAATAGCAGCAATAAAACTTTAGTTTAGGATATTCATTTTTCTATATTTAAAAAGGTGTTTTGCGTATAGATGATAGATAGATGACAAATGAATTGTCAATATAAATTCCAGGCAAATAAGGGTTAACGTTGGTCGGAGAGTATGGAACGTATACTTCCGGCCGAGCTTATATAAGTGACCCTAATTGGAAGTAGAAAGACCAGGATTAAGGCGCACAGCCGAAACCGTCGGTCGTTTTGGTTCATGCACTGCTACTTGAAGGATCCCTTTAGTGCCTAAAAGGTAGGTTTGATGCTATCAAGCACAAGTACTATTACATTTTGGAAAAATTCCATTGTGGGCTGCTTGTGACAATGTGCTATTCTTTTAAAGAGAAGTCTTATTAAAGAAACAAAGTTTTAAACGACCTTCTTTTTGGATGTTTCCTGTGGTGATACACGTTTGAATATGATACATAATGCTGAAATAACTTTTTCTTCAAATTTTGATTGCCGTGGGAGTATTTCCGATTCCTCCGTGCGATCTATTGATTGAACACCTAACACGGCAACAGGTGAGCTGAAAGCATTCCCCGATTTTTTTTTGAATGTGTGTAACCCAAAGGCTTTCTCGTGCTCTACCAAGATATATAACGCTATATTAGTGCTTAAGTACTAACTAGCCCCAATACAATAATAAGGGGCAGGTGTTTCCACAAATTTTTAAGACAATATGGACATACACACAGAATATACAAAAAGCAGCTAGTCTCTTCAATAGCGATATAAGCACAACCACTGAAGAGGCACAAGGTAACATCAAAAACCACTCTTGCAAAACTAGAAACTCTTAAACGTAAGGAAACCAAGATGTGGTGGGATCACACTACGCTCAGCACATATTTAAGCAAGCAGATGATTCCCCGTGGGTTACGAATACGAAAAAATGTAACATCCATCTATCCTGAAGAGTTCACAAGGAATGGGGGAAATATACTTCACAATGTTCTTTTAAATTAATGGAATTGATAGTAAAATATGAAGCTATACATTTGACTGAAATCAAGAAAAAAATAGATGAGACTGAACAAAATTTTAAAAGGGTTATAACAAAAACGGAAAAAAATTTTACAACCATAAAAAAATCTTAGAAAAAAATATATTTGAAAATTGGGGGGGAAATTTTCATGCAAACAAAAAAAATTTAAAATTTTATCGAGACCAAAAAGATTAGAAAAAGGAGAAGATAATGAATAAAAGAAAATAGATATACCCCAGATCAATTTTAAAACGACAAAAATTTTTCCCCCCAAAATAGAGAAACAGATAGACCCGTTAATTTTTCCGGATATAGATACACAAGGGTCAGGGCCCTTCATCAACCCATAAAACGAACATCTTGAAAACATTTGGCCCCCTTTAACCCAGATGAAAATGTGGCCAAACCCCAAAAAGAAATGAACACACTTCATATCTTCCGGAAAAAACCCGCCCTATTTTAGAAAAAACAAACCGGGAGGAAGGAAGCATAAGAGGGGGAAAATGGAAAATCAAAAGAAACCAAAAAACGTCGAAAAAGGAAAGCCCGGGGTTTTAAAAATATCCGCACCCAATTCTAACAATGCTGAGATTCCCAAATTGCCTCCAAGGGTCCCCAACTTTTTGGCACCTAAAAAAAAATTTTTAAAGTTTTCAGGACGTTGATAAAATCAAATAAATTTTTCTCCTTTTTTACTGTGAAAAACCATTTTTTTTCAGGAAAAAACAAGTGAGGAACCCTTTAGGTTTCCCGGGGGGAAAAACAAATGAGGAAATTTCGTCAAAAAATGGATTGTAAAAACTGAATGAAAAAACACCCATTTTCCCTGAGTTTAACTTATTCAATAACGAAAATTTAAAAATGTTTTTGGGTAGAAACGGAAAGGGTTGGTTTTAAATTTTAAACCCCAACTGTGTTAGAAAAAAACCCAAACCATATTTTTTTCCCGGGTTTAATCTAGACCGAAACTTTGGGTACTTCCAGGTATGAATTTAAAAGGAAAATAGTAAAAATTTTCAAAATAACATACCCTGGAAAATCATTTTGGGAGAGGGGACAAACAAAATTTAAAAAAAAGGGAGCAAAAAAACACTAAACTAATTTTTTAAAAAAACGATAAATCCGTATGGTTAAAAAAGGCAGATAAAGGGGGAGGTTTGGGGTACTTGACTCAGGGCCTTTTTTAAAAAATTAAAAATTGGGTTTTAAATACATAACACCAGGTATATTAAAAAAAAATTGATCAGGAAACCCCCCCCCCCCTTTTTTTTTTTAATCAAAAATAAAAAAAATTCTGCTTGAAAAAGGGAAAATAGCTTAGGTTAAATTTTCGAAAAAAACAGCAAACCCTAAATTTTTAAGGGAAAACCCATTTCCCCGATTGTACATTTATTCCCCAAAATGCACAAAGGCATTTTTTTTCCCCCCCTATACGCCCCATAAATCGGGCAAAGGTCGTATAGTGGGAAAAAATTGGGGGGATGGGGGGACGATCTATTTCAGCCTTTTTTTAAAAAAACTTCCAGGCTTTTCGAAGGGTACAAAAAAAAGTTTTTTAATAATTTTTTGGAACGATCAAATGGGAAAACCCCCAAAACATAAGGGCCCCCTTTACTCATAGCACTATACCCCCATTCCCCCAAAAACCCCCACTAGAGGCCTTAAAAAAGGTTTTCCCGTCAAAATATTGCAACAAAGACCCCCAAATAAAATGAATAAATTGGGTTTTGGTTTGGAGTTCCTTCTCTCCCCCCACAATTTTTTTCACTTTTAAGGTCCAATATTTTTTTCAAATTTGGGAAAGGTTCCCAATGGGGGGCAAAAATTTTTTCCCCCTCACTTTCCCAAAAATTTAAATGGGAAACGTGAGGGGGATTTTTTTTTCTTCCCAAAAATAATTTCTTTTTCTTCCCAAACCAGGGGGTATGGCCGTTTAAGGACGACCTCCTCCTGGAAGGAAGGGGGCCCGGACCCCCATATTCCCAAATTCTTTTTTTACCAAAACAAAGATAAAGAATCTCAAATTTACCATATGACACAAAAAACATCTGCAATTTTCCCCCCGATGTTGTTTTGGGGCCCCTTTTCCCATAAGAATTAAACCCCCCCTTCCCCCGATCAAAAAAAAAAAAAATAAAAAACAGTGTTAAAAACCCCCCGGAATTTTTAAAATGAAATTCAGATTAAAAAAAATTTTTTTTAAAAACCCCATTTTCCTTTAAAAAGGGGTTTTTTGATAAAAAATTTCAAAATTTAACCAATCAAGGAAACAAAATTTTTTAAAGAAAGGGTTAAAAAAAAAAATTTTTTTTAAAACCATTTAAGAAAAGAAAAAATTTATTACCCAAAAAATATGTACCAAGTTCATTCCCAAAGGAAAAAAGCCAAAATAACCCCAAAAATAAATTTTCAATAATTTTAACCCAAAACGGGTTTAAAAAACACCCGGGTCCAAAAATTTTTTGTACAATTTGGGGCACACCGGTTGGGCCCAGGGGGCTTTTCATTCCTTTTGGGGGGAAATGCAAAAATCGTTAAATTTAAAAAAACAAAAATTTTTTTTTTTTAATTCCCAGAATCTTGGCATGTTCCCCAAATTTTGGGGGGGTTTTAATTTTGTAAAATGTTATAATCTTTTGATTGAAAAACCTTAACTAGTCCCCAAAGTTAAAATTTTTTTAAAAAAAGGGAACCAACTTTGGTATGGGTGGGTTTTATCCCCCAAGGGGGGTTCCGAACATTTTTCTTTGGCAAACCTATGAACTCAAAAAGGGCCCCAAATTTTTCCTTTTGGAAAAACAAAAAATTCATTAAACAAAATTTTTCTGACCGTTTTTTAAAAAATTTTTTTGGTTGTTTCTTAATTAATAAAATTCCAAAAAATGGGAAAAGGGGTTAAAACGACTTTTTTCCCCCCCAAAAACCCCCCTCTTTGGGAATAAAACCAAATTTCCCCCAACCCCATTTTAAAACCTTTTGTAAAATCCCCCTTTTATTAAAAGGGGTTATCTTGTTTTTACATTTTTAAAAAAATTATTTCGGTTTCCTTTTGAATGCAGTTTTTTGACCATTAAAAAAACCAAAATTTTAAAATCCTTTTTTGGAATTTTCCCTTTTTAATACAATTTTTAAATAACCCATAAGCCGGGAAAAATTTTTTAAAAAAGATTTGGGGGGGCCTTTCCACCCCCCTCTATTTCCCCTAATAAATTTAAAATGGGGCCTGAGCGGAAAAAACCCCCCTTTTTTTTGGGCCTGAAAAGCCTTTCCCGGGGGCATTTTAAAAATTATTCTATCCTTTGGGGAGAACCTTTTAAAAAAACTGGGGGTGGCAATTTAAAAAAACCAATCAATTTTGGTTGGGGGAACCCCCCAATAAATTAACCCCCCGAGTTTAAACCCCCCCCAAAAATAAAAAACCCATGTTTTTACAAAAATTCCTTGTTGTTTAAATTTCCAAAAATCAAATTTCCATTTTCCTTTTTCATGAGATTCCAAAAATCCCTAAAACAATTAATTAAAAAAGGGGAATTGGGAGTTTCCAAAACAAAAAATTTTTTTTGGGATCAGGGAAATCAAACCAGCAAATAAAACAAAAATTTAAAACCAAGATAAAATATTTTTTCCGAAATACTTTTTAAAAAAGGTTATTAAAAAATTTTTTGACAAAACTTTGTTTAAAAAAAAGGGAATTTTTTAAAAACCCCCCAAAAACCAAATAATTTTAAGGGTACCAATTTAATTAAAAAAACCTATTACCCAGTTTTGGGGCTTAGGTAGAATCAAAAAATTTTACCAATTTTTAAAAAATTTTCCCATTCCCCCCAACCCCTTGGGGGAAAAATGTTTTTTCTTAGGGGAAGGGGTTAAGCAAGGAATTATTTTCTTAAAAAAAGAAAAGACCCCCAATATTTTTTCAGATTGTTTCACCTAAATCCTTAAAAAAAAGGGGGAAATTGGACTAGGGAACCCTTTGGTTGGGGCCCTTTAAAAGGGAATTTTCAAAGGTGTGGACAAAAAAACAAACACTCATTCCAAAAAACAAAAAAAACCAGGGGAAAAAAAACCCCCTGGGAAAAGGGGGTTTAAAAAAAAAAAGTAAAAATCATTTTAATTTTTTGGAATCAAAATGTTGTATAATTTTAATTTCCCGGAATCCCTTTCTTGTAGGAAGATACAACCCAGGAAAGTGAAAATCCAAGAAGGCAAAATTTTTTGCCCGTAAAAAACGTGGAAAAAAAAACATAATTTTTCCTTTTACCCCCCATTTCTTTGGTTATAAAACCCAAAAGCCAAGGGGTTTTCACGGCCCTTTTAAAAGGGGGATTGGGAAAGAAAAAAAATTTTTTGGTAAAAACCCCAAGGTTTCATAAAAAACCGTACCAAAGGGTTTTTTCGTTTTTTTGAAAGGCTAGGTGGGTTTCCACTTTCCTTTTTCAAACCGGTTTTGACATCGAAAAATGACTTCCTCTTTTATTTGGTAAAATGAGACTAATGGGGTTTTCTAGAGACTTGGGGCTTTTAAAAAATTTTAATAAAAATTAAAACTTTTTTATATTTAAAAAAATTTTTTGCGAATTAGAAAAATAAATAATTTAATGAAAATGAAAAGGGGCCAAATACCCAGCTAAAGGGGTTTAAAAATTGGGTTTTTGGGGGAGTAGCCGAACTTTCCGGGCCCCTGGGGTAAAATTAAATTTCCCCGGAAGGGAAAAAACCAGGATAAGGCCCGCACCCGCCCCGAACCTCCGTTTTTTTTGGTTTGGTTTTTATTCAAACCCCCCTTTAAGTTTTTATGACTTCTGACCTAGTCTCAGCCTGGGATTAGAACAGAGTCATTTTGAGTCCCGTACCTGTGTCCACTCTGTGGGTTATTTAAAGCTCTTGCATTTTCACCTGTTTGGCCCGTTGCTTTTTTTGTACGGCTGTATCCCCCGTAACCAAGTTCTGAGTATATTTCCCTTTGGTTCACACTTCCCGGGTTTTTTCACAATAACTCTTCTCCTCCTCGATTTTGTTGTTGCATACTCTCTTAGTATTTGACCCTGGCTAGC
Source organism: Phyllomedusa bahiana (assembly GCA_025379985.1). Lineage (NCBI taxonomy): Eukaryota > Metazoa > Chordata > Amphibia > Anura > Hylidae > Phyllomedusa > Phyllomedusa bahiana. The sequence goes on from JAODAL010021648.1 coordinate 64,832, forward strand.
CTGACTAGGATTGTTTGCTCTTTGTTTTCCTTTGTCCTGTATCATCTGTATTTTCTTGTTGTTCTGTCTGTTCTTTCCATTCGCGTTTGCCTTCTTACATCCCTCTGGCGATGTCTTCTTGGTCTCTTGCAGCCAAGTCCATCCTGCGTTGAGGTGGGCTCTGGTGAAGACCTATAGGGAGCCTCAGATTCTTCCACTCAGAGGGTGTTGGATTTCAGATAGCATTTTAGAGCGGGTTCTGGTTGTTCTGTTATCGTTTTGCCTGTTTGGTGAATTGCTTGAGTGGCAGTTCCATAACAGCAGGCTCAAACAAACAAAAAAACAAGCTGAGTTAAAATAACAGTGCCACATGACTATAAACATCAGGAAAAAACAAAAATTAACCCAGTGTATGTGTTGTGGTGAACTTCTTTTGGGGGAAAGATGGGCATAGGCAGAAACAAAGACAATATAGTGTTTTGGGTTTAAAGTTCACTTGGCTTTACTGTGGCAAAATCCATCAAAATGAACTATCCCAAACAAACATAAAAAACAACCCTACCGTCTGAGCTTAAAAAAATTTTAAAGGTTCTCCCACCAAGACGAAAGGGCTTTTTCACACGGATTTTTTCACAAGCCCTTTACGGACCCGTCTTTGGGGTCCCCTGTGGGCCCCCAAGACGACTAAGAATTAGCAGTGATTCTCCCTGCCCATTGAAAAGCGAGCCATCAATCAAAATTGGGGCAGCTGCGCCTTTCAAAAGCGCGCTTCGCCCGCTTGAAAAGAATTACAAAATTCTTTCGGGGACAGAGCGCACTGCGATTGCCCATCTGAACGACCTGCGCTTTTCCATAGCGACAAGGGGAATTCCCTCTACCAACCTGAAAGTTATTAGCAAATAAATCCAGACCGAATATTATTTTACTAAGAGACCAAGCAGATGAGATCTGCCAAACAAAACCCAACTTTCCTGGATTTATCATTTCATCCAGCCCAAACAGCCTGGATGACGTTTTGGAAATGTATACACCCATTCTATATCTTACCAGCCATATGCCTAAATTATCTAATGGGAAATCCATTCAGAGCATACAATAAGGTACTGAAGTCATAACCAAAAAAAACTGTTTGGTCACCTTTAATTAAATCAGGCTCAATGCTCAAAAGAAGGTAAACACGCATCTTTTCAGAACATCACTTAAAGGTCAGCAGCCTTTCCCCAACCTTTGGGAGCATGTTACATCAAAGAAACACAAAAGGGCCAAAACAGGGAGCGCTTCTGGGAAGAAAACTCAGGTCTTCCCAATCACATATACAAACATGTCCCTTTTGAACCGAGTGACCTAAACCAAGGCCAAAAATAATGAAGAAAAAAAGATGAGCAAAAAGTTTTTAGGCACACTTTTAATGGAACTTTTTTTTCCCTTTATCATTCGAAAACGGAATATTGACAGCTAAAGAATTATAGGCCTGTGTGTTTTTTTTAAAAAATTTTTTTTTTTAGCAAATAATTTTTCCCAAAATACCACTGGTATAAATTTTTTCATATTAAATTTTTTTTTCACAGGAAATTAAAAGGTCAACTGTTTTCCTTTAAAACCCTAAGGGAAAATTGAGAAAAGTATTGAAAAGGGGTTGTTGTTTTCAGTTAAGAGACACTAAATTGTCTTTCCCTTGTGTATTTTTTTTGTTTTTTTTCACATTTTTCATTATATTTTTTCCTTTTATTGAGCCCTGAAATCTTTGTTTGAC
>JAODAL010021649.1:0-66562 GCA_025379985.1 Phyllomedusa bahiana
TCTACTGAAAAAAAACTTTAACTTAGGCTATGTTCACAAGTTATTGGGGCCAATAGTAGCCCCATGTCGGGTGTTTGGAACACTCCTGTTTCAGCGCGCAATTCCAAAGCAGGGGGGTAGCCAGGCGCCGGCCCCATAGACATGCATTGTCAGTGGCGCATATTCGGCGCTAACAATTAACATGTCAATTCTCCCCCTGAGCGTACAATGCAATCGTATTGTATGCGCAGGGGGACAATGCGTAATCCCTAGCTCTCTATGAGAGCTATGATTACCATAATTGCGGCACGTATTTCACCGCATATTAAGCACAATACATGGTGAAATGCGCAATGAAATACTTGACTAAATAAGGTGTGGGAGTCCCCTTACGTTGCAAACCCAGAGAGAAGTTTGTACTCCTTTAGGTTTTTGAAAATTACTGTGTATTTACATCAAAGAATCACCCCTTACTAGAAGTTTCCTCTGCTAACAAATACCATTCTTCTTGCTCAAATGTATAGCCAGATATCCTACTTAAACATTTTTTTTTTTTTCACAACCCCTCCACCAATGGTTCCTCTAACAGGCACAGCTAAGAATGTGAGTTTGAATGTCCATCAATTCTGTAGAACTGTCACAGGCTGCACAGGAGGTGTGAGCTTGAAAAGGCCTGTGAAGAGTGAAAACAATCATTAACCCCATTAAAAGAAAAGACATAAATGTATTTGTTTTGCATTATGGGAGTTTGACTTTTAGGATTGTGTAAGGGTAATCATTACTATAATCTATTTATAAAGGGACATATTTTAATATTTTTTGAAACAATATGTGTTACTTTAAATTTAATGTTATGACATTACATTCCTCTGAGGCATTGTATGAGGGTAAATTTTATTTTTAAATATTACAGGTCCCTATAACCTGATTTTCACATGAACGTAAAAAGGGGTTTTTCATGCACGATCAATAATGATAAAATTGGTTTCATAAAATCACGGGGTTTCGTTTCAAGTAATGAGGAGTTTAAAAGGGGTATCCATTTTTCATTAAATTATGATTAATTGGGGCCCCCGATGAGGAAATACAAAAAAAAAGTGATACTCACCTTTTGTTCCCCTGCTATTGCTGCTTTGAAGCCTCCAGGACTTTTAATAAACTGGACAAGTCTTTCAATATTATAGGTACACTTTAAATATTTCGGTGGCAAAGTAATTTACAATTTAAAAGGTTTTCATAAAAAATTTTTTGTATTCAAAATCCCCCTTGCTTCAAATTTTATGCCTTTTTGGGGTTTGTGACCACTTAATGTAGAAAAATAATGTCATTTATTCGTAGCAAACATCTTGAAAATGGTCGGAAAATAACATATAAAGTGTATTAGAAAATGTTAGAATTTTTAATTTACTCAGTGATAAAGCTTTATTTAGTTAATAAAACCAGAATAACATTTTAGAGCCAGTCAGATGCTGAGAACTGACAAATGGTTGAACTTGCACAGGTGTTTAAATTAATTTTTATGGGTGTTCCAACTGTAGTCAAGCGTGCTCACTATGATGTATTTGGAGCTACCATAGAAATGAATAGTGAGAGCTGTGAAAGTGGGGTCATCTTTCTGTTCTCTGTGGCGAGATACAAAATAGCCAAAGATAGGGAAGTAAAGCATTTGGAACATCCCTTTAATGCAAGAAGAAGGCGATGATCAAAAGAACAATGTAGTATTACCCTTTCAGCCACTTAAAAGAGAACTGTCACATGATTTCCCCCCCTTCCTGAGGGAGCCAAGCAGTGTCAACTGTTTTTCCAGGGCTGTGTCCTTTTTTCTGTAAGATGCTGGATTTTGATATTTAATGCTCAAATCTGCAGTTTTCACCCAGAAAAATCATTCAAAGAGTCATTTTTTTTTAAAACCCGACCGTCTGAGGCTAGCCCCGCCCACCTCAATGATAAAACCTTTTATTTTGTTTTTGGTAGAGACAGGGGCCCAGGTGGGTGGGGTTTACCCTTTGGGGGGGGGGGCTCGCTGCTCATGAATGGTTTTGAGGGGAAATTTTTCAAAAACTACGCATCTTACAGAATAGGGACGCGTTCTGGGAACGCAGATTGTCACTAGCTTGTGTCCTAGCAAAGGGGGCTAAATTATGTGGACAGGTTCCCTTTAAATTATAGATGTTAATATATTTCCATCCAAGCTCTGTTCACAGCACATCCTCCACTCCTCTCTCTACTGGAAAAATAAAATAATGCTCTGCTTAGTGTCAAGATTACAGTATGATTAGCCAGTAGCATATCCTTCTTCATTTGCAAAGATCTCTCCTATTATTGGTTTAAACCACAATGTATTATACACTGGCCAAAGTATAATACCAGTGTCCAAGAGGCCCTGGGAGCAACACATGACAGTGGGTTGCAAAAGTCTTCATACCCTTTCAACGTTTCCTTATTTTTAAACATTACAGCCACAAACGTCAATGTATTTTATTGATTTTTTATGTGATAGAGAGACACAAAGTAGCAAGTGTTTGTGAAGTGTAAAGAAAGTGATACGTTCTTTTCCAAATAAAAAAAACTGAGAAGTGTGGCGTGCATACATATTCAGTCTTTTATACTCTGATACCCTTAAATAAAATCCATTGTGACCAATTGTCTTCTAAAGTCTCCTGATAGGTAAATAGAGGACATCTGTATGTTATGTATTCTCAGTATAACTACAGCTGTTTAATGAAAGCCTCAGAGGTTTGTTAGAGAACATTAAAGGAGTTGTCTCACTACAGGCTTTCAGCCTACCTCAGTGTGTCTGGCAGCATAAGATTTTTGAATTCAGGGGCGTGCTTCTTGTCTGCCTCTTCTCCTCCCCCTTCCCTCCTCCCCTCATCACACAGACAGCTCTCCCCCTCTGGACTGCAGTAACTTCTATACAGCAGGGGGAGGGCGAGGGTGTTTGCTGCCAGAGTTAACCCTGTGTGTGCCTGCCTGGATCTGCTGCTCACTGCTGGATCAGCTGCACTTTGCAGCTGCTGTGGCCGAGCTCTCCACAGAGTCAGGAGACAGCAGGGAGAGGGCTGATCTATGAGTGGCTATGGAGCCAGAGGTCTGTGAAGCTGTGTATGCTAATAACAGAGCAGGGAGTATAAAGGTTCCTATACCCCCTGCTTAGCATACAAATCTCCACGGACATCTCAAGCAACAACAAACAAACCCTGTCAGAACATACACAGGGCAGCTGTGAAGTGTGTTAATATAATCACGATGTGTCACTAATACAGCAGAGCAGGGAGGGATATGAACCGTTCACATGCCCCCCTGATCTGTTCTATTAGTATAGTCAGAGCTCCACACACATCATGATTATGGTAACACACTTCACAGCTGTCACATCGTACTGACCACAGATCAGCCTCACCTCTGCGCTCCTCAATCTGTGTAAGAGCAGGAGGGAGCAGGCACACACAGGGTTAATACAGGCAGCACAGCTACACAGACGCCAGAGCCCTCCCCCTCCCTTCCCTACAGAAGCATACTGTGCAGCAGGGGCTCTGTGCTCTGACCTGTATTGAGAAGCTGATGAGACACCAGACTGGCAGCCAGTGAGATAAAAATCAACAGATCGGCTGCTACAGTGATTTGAGGAGCTGATGCACTCCTACTACCAAGGATAAATCAAAATCAGTAGGACATTTGTAATGAACATATATTGCAAATCTGCTTGTTTTTTTAAAGATCTTTTAATTAAAACCCAATCATAGTAGCGAGACAACCCCTTTAATGAACGACATCTTGAAAACCAAGGAATACACCAGACGGCTCATGGATACATTTGTGGCAAAGTGTATTGCAGGGTTAGGTTTTAAGAAAATAGCCCCATCCATCATCTGTAAATGGAAGGAGTATGGCAAAACCGCAGTGATCCACAGCTCAGGTGGCAGAATCTGGCCATAGGACAACTATTAGTTATGTACGCCACAAATCTGGATTTTATGGAAAAGTGGAAAAGAAAAAATCCCCTTTTGAAAGCAAGCCATAAGAAGTCTCATTTGCAGTTTGCAAAAAGCTGTTTAGGGGACACCGCAAGCAAGTGGAAGAAGGTGCTCTGGTCAGATGAGACCAAAAATTAAACTATTTGGCCTAAATGCCAAACTTATGTGTGGAGTAAAGCTAACACTCCACATCACCCTGAACACACCCTCTGCCCATGAAGCTTGGTGATGCCAGCATCATGCTGTGGGAAGGCCTTGCTACAACTAGGACTAGGAAGCTGGTCAATTGATGGGAAGATGGATGGAGCTAAATACATGGCAATCCTGGAGGAAAGCATGGTTGAGACTGCAAAAGACTTGAGACTCAAAGCATATTCATGTGATAAAATGTCCCAGTCAAACTCCAGACCGAAATCCCATTGAGAATTTGTGGCAAATTGCTGTTTAAAAATTGCTGTTTACAAACATTTGCCAACCAATCTGACTGAGCTCAAGCTAGAATAATGAAGAATGGGCAACAATTCCATCTTCTAGATGTGCAAAGCTGGTAAGGAAATACCTGAAGAGACCTGGAGCTGTCATTGCAGGTAAAGGTTGTCCTACAAAGTATTGACTCGTGGGGCTGAACACATATTGCACACCACAAAGATTTGGAAAACCACGTATCATTTTCATTACCTTTCACAAATACTAGCTACTTTGGGGGGCATGTATGAACAGAGTTTTCACACTTTTTCTGGCATATAATGCTCCTCACTGTACCGGCTCCCCTGTCGGACGCACCTACCCTTTGTGTTGCTTTATCTCATAAGATATGAATAAAATAAATGTACGTTTGTGGCTGTAATATTTAAAAATGAGGTTCACGGGGTGTGAAAAGTTTTGTAACCCACTTTATATTGTAAACTTTCTCTGACCTCCAGGGGGTTCCTCCTTTCTTCCTTGATCATTTGAAGTAAGCCCCTTGCTGACATAGTACAAAACCTTAATTTTCTTCTCATTTATGTCTCCATGTGAAGTTGTATGTCAATGCAAGGTATTACCAAACATACACATCGTGCAATCCTTTTTTGGCATCTAATTATTGCAGCTCTGTTGCTACACTGATGTGGTGTTTGAATCTCTTCAGAAATTGTATAGGCTATGGGGGACATGTTGCAGCCTTTTGACAGAGGTATAGTTCATGAAATCCTACCAATGTATACCTCCATTGAAAGGCTCCAAATGTGATGTGAACAGAGCGTTGACTTTGCAAAGCATGCTACAGTAATCTGTAGTTCAGGACCCAACACAGGTCCAGTTAATGATTATCTGGTACTCAGCAAGGCCCTGCAATCTTGGATACTATAGTTTGCTCCCAAACTAGTATAAAAGAAACATGCTTTATACAAGCTATGAGTCGTCAGAAAGGAGGACAAGTTGTGCCTGCTAGAACATGCAAATTATAATAAGCAGATGAGTTTTCCTACACTTTTGACCCTGGTTCTCTATTTAGAACTACATTATAATTAATTTGAACACCTCAGTCCACCAGGAACTGAACTAAATGTATTTTCGTAAACAAGTTAGACATCATTTTGTTCCCATTGAATATATATTTTTAATAATGGTAATAAACATAACGTTACCATTAACATCGTAAGGCGATGTAATGTATCCTAACTTGTTGACTGGTACCTAAGCATTGATCAACTTGGTCATCAATAGATATGAAATCAAGACACAATCTCCTCTTTAAGATAAATAGGGGGAGATCAAATAACCTACTCTGATAAATGAGCCTGGAAACACCAATGACAAAAACTACAAATACACGTATAATGATATATTTCCTTAGGGCATAAAATATAACTTTTAATATACACAAGATAAAAAGGCAAAAATATGCCCAACCACATCAAAATAGAAACAACCCTATATATAATCTACCCTATTCTAATGGTAGCAGCAAACTATCCCTACCATTACTCCCTAACCAAAAGTATTGGGGTGTGCGCCCCGATAAGGGCGTCCCCAAAATATACTACACAACACTACTAGGCACTATACTAAACTACAACTACCACTACTATATATACACAAAGCATAGCAATCCGTAAATACAGATGAATAACTGGTTCAAACAAATGGATCCCAGATAATGGATCCAGATGTGAAATCCCAAAAAATTGTTCGTACTAGTATGATTTATATACACAAATCCCGGATAATGGGTCCAAATACAGGAGCCAATTAAATCATCCAACGCGTTTCCCCCCCAAAATGCAAGGGGTTCATCAGGGACAAAAAATAGGAAAGTGTACAAATAAAGATAATAGAGTAAGATGTAGCAGAGATAAGCAATAACTCACGACCCCTATGTCATATCGCATATAGGGGTAAGCCGGTATTATGTCCAGGGCAGCTAGATAACGAATCCCCCGGTAGATACAAAAGGCATGATAGTGCAAGGATAGTGGAGTTTAGTATAGTGCAGAGTAGTGTTGTGTAGTATATTTTGGGAACGCCCTTATCGGGGCGCACACCCCAATACTTTTGGTTAGGGAATAATGGTAGGGATAGTTTGCTGCTACCATTAGATTAGGGTAGATTATATATAGGGTTGTTTCTATTTTGATGTGGTTGGGCATATTTTTGCCTTTTTATCTTGTGTATATTAAAAGTTATATTTTATGCCTTAAGGAAATATATTATTACACGTGTATTGGTAGTCATCAATAGATATGGAAAGAGTGGGCATCACCTGCCTGGTTATTATAAAAATAAACTAAAAGAACAATAAAAAGCAACAATATCTAATTTAAATGTATGTGCTCCAAGAATGAATACACTTTCCTTTTACATTACTTCATAGTACACTGAAAACATCACTCTTTATCTAGCCATTTTGTATACAAATTGTGTAGTGTAGATAAAGTAGATATTCTTCACAATCACCGTACAATAATCTCATGATCATCAACCTCTTTTTCAATATCAACAGCCTTTTTGAGACCCTGCAATCCTTGTTCTGGTCAGTGTTTGGTCTCCTGAACTTGTATGTCACCAATGTGAAAGCACGTCATGAGTTCACAGAATTTGTCGGTGCCACTATGTTTGGAACGTACAACGTGATATCCTTGGTTGTGTTACTCAACATGTTGATAGCCATGATGAACAACTCCTACCAGCTTATTGCCGTGAGTAGCATTTACTTTTCCTTCTTGTTCCTGCTAATTAAATGTTGTTATAAATTCCTGAAGGGTGCTACATTTTGGTGTTAAAGACACAGGGATTTTGGCTTCGATCCGCACACTAGTCCTCCACTGTACCTTAATCTACCTCAAATTTCACACAGAGACATATGGAGTTTTATCTGTCATAATCCGTACAAGTTAGTCAAAAAATGTATCGCTTGCATTGTTTCTGCATGACCTCTAACGGGATATGAAGGCTTCCTCTATAAAAGGCCTAAATATAATCTATCACTTCATAGTGCTTACTTTGTTTTAGGATTTACAGTTTCTCACAAAAGTGAGTACACCCCTCATATTTTTGTAAATATTTTCTTATATCTTTTCATGGGATAACACTAAAGATATGACACTTTAATACAATGTAAAGAAGTCAGTGCACAGCTTGTATAACAGTGTAAATAATTCAACATACAGCCATCAATGTCTAAGCCACTGGTAACAAAAGTAAGTACACCCCTAAGTGAAAATGGACAAATTGTGCCCAAAGTGTCAATATTTTGTATGGCTACCATTATTTTCCAGAACTGCCTTAACCCCCTTAGGTACGGAGTTCACTAGAGAAGGTTGCAGCCACTGGAATTTTCTTCCACTCCTCCATGACGACATCACAGAGCAGGTGGATTATCATATCAAAAAATTATCATAAACATTACAAAAACATTCTATGAGCACAGGCTTAGATCAGGGGTGCAATACTTATGCCCCTATATAGCCTATGATGCCATTCAGTACAGGACCCAATCATCTGGTCACAGACATGCATGTCTTCTTCTAGTGACCGATCACATTAATTTTCCAAGTAAATTATAATGGTGCACCAGGTGGTTCACTGTGTGGCCATCTTGGAGACTCCATATATTACCTATGCCTGTGGTGGCACTCCGGAAATGGAGTACATGAGATGGAGAGGTGACAATGCACATATGGCTATCTTCATTGTATAGCAGTTTAACATTGGACTGTTTCAACAACTCACATAAATTACAATGGAGAGCCATATACCTGGAATCTTCCTTTGTGGAGAATGAACGGAGGAGAAGAGAATCCCCCTTCACTCTGCAGGTCGGAGTCCTGGATGTGTATTTGGCATCTATGAGACATTTATGGCAAATGTACCCTTTAAACTGTACAATATCTTATAGGGGACCGTGCAGTTTCACAGAACCACAGCAAGCTTTAGATTCACACCCTGGTCAGGCAATGGTTGGACATCTATAGCAGTGACTGACATATCAGCTATTCCTGCTACAGGGACATGACTGCGGGAGATTTATAAAGTGTAATACACAAGGCTACAGAGCTCTAAAGAGTAAAAGCTTTCCATTTAGTTAGGTATACATACTCTGTTGCTAGAGATAAGACTCTTCAGGGAGTCACAATCCAATTTCAGCAGCACACTACTAGCACTAAAAACAATCAAAAAGAAAAAAGGAATTTTTGGAAAAGCACTCTTCAGGGAGTGACTCACCATGCTTGAACTAACTGACTGACGAGAGCTTGAAGCAATGAGAGAGAAAAGAGAGCAGGGAGAGGTGTTCAGTAACCAGAAAAAGTTTTGTGCTCTAAGGGGAGATAAAATCTCCCAACCAAAGCAGAATCAAAACAACAATGCATTTGGTAATAGTCTTCATTTACCTTTCCCTATATGTTAAAAGCTAATTATTTTGGTGAGGAAACTCCTTTTTAAATGTGTTACATGGTAATACCTCTTTAAGTTTTATTGTTATCTTTAGGACTGATTCAGTCTGACAATATGACCTTCAGACCAGAACAGGTTGCATATCCCTGGCTTTAAAAGGGAACTTATCAAAAGCTAAAAATATGTCAGACTTTCTTTGAATTCGTACATTGCATGGTAAGCTAATCAGAAATTACGGGGCACTGCATACAGCTTCTGCCCCATTGTTGTACTAATCGGTGGGGGTTTCCACTCCCAATCAGAGCTTTTTATATGGCTGACATTGTCCAATCAGTGCTGACAGTCAGTGTGTGCAGGGACATACCCCTTTGAAAAATAGAATGATAACGGTCTGATCACATGGCGTATTGCGCCACGTACTGTACACGCAGCAATACGCCGGGTGTCTTAGAAGTACAAGCTCACCAGCGCGTACTTCTAAAACGCTCTGTGCTGGCTCCCATAGACATTCACTTTCCCCGGGAGGTAATCATAGCTCTCAATGAGAACTATGAATTACTGGATTTGCAGTCTGTACTTTGGGTGCATTACAGCGCAATTACATGCCGTGTGATCAAACCCCAACAGCAAGCGGACAGATTCCATTATTAAGGCCATGTCCACACAGCTGTTTTGGTGACGGATTTCAGTCCGTATTGCGCGCCATGCTGCGCGCAAATACGGCTGAAATCCATCCCTGTCATTATGGTAATCCACAGTTCTCATAGAGAACTATGGATTCCGTCTCCTCTCCCCGCTCGGCGTATTTCGCAAGTGGGGAGAAAGTGACATGCACATTATCCCGGCGGGATACGCGCCGTGGATAACAAAAGTCTATGGGGCCGGCCTCCCCGACCCCGTACACATGCCGTAATTGAAGGCGAAATCCGTCCCGCAATTACGCCGTGAATAAGCCGTGTGAACATAGCCTAATAGTGCTGTGCTTCGAATTTAGAAGTCTGCCAATCAGACAGAAAAAGGGAGGGTTTGTTAGCACTTTCTTTTCCTGCTGACTGTCAGACTATCAATTGGTTGCCTGATTCTCTGCAAACTGTGGACTGGTTTCTGAAATTTCAGGTTAGACTGGATCAGAGCAACCAGTGAAAAACTAGTTATAAATTTCTAAAATGAATAACAGAGGAACTTCATAGGGCCACATGTATGAAATATGTCTAGGTCTAAAGATATGTTCACACAATGTATTGCAGCACGTGCAGTACGCGCCGCAATACATAGTGTGTTTCGGGAGCTTGTGCTGATCAGTGCGTACTCCCGTGGAGCCACAAGTAATTGACATGTCACTTATCTCCCTGCTTGTAAAATGCGATCGTATTGTACGAGCAAGGAGAGGAGACGTAATCCATAGTTCTCTATGAGAACTATGGATTAACGTAATTGCGGCGCGCATCTCGCCGCGTATAAAGCGCAAATACGCAGCAAAATGCGCTCCGCAATTACACCGTGTGAACATGGCCAAAGACTGCTTTTGTTGCCCATAGTAACCAACCAGAGTCCCCATTGCATTCCATATAGTGCTCTGAAAAAATGAAAGGGGAGCTTTGATTGGTTGCTATGGGCAACAAAGAAAGTCTTAGACCTAGACATATTTCATACATGTGGCCTATAGAGTTTTAGAAGAAGACGCTCCAGAATTGTTATTTCACAGGGAGCACAAGTACCAAGACAGAGATCACAGGAGGTGTCACGGGTCCTCCTTAACCACATGAGAAAGTTCAGAATTCCAGATATACTTATCTAATTGTAATTACATATGAAGACAAATGGAACATTTCCATGAATTTTGAAAGCTTGCAGATTACTATGCTGGACAAGTTCCTAGACATCATAATATACAACATTACAACTGCCCCTCAGTGGCTATTAGTGAGTGCCTAAAGCAGCTTCACTTAATGGTCTAATTCTCATCTTCATTTATCTAAAGTGAGCACTGACATTTACACATAGAAAAGCCAGTAATGAATTTGCCTCACAAGTGATTCTGTCCCTTTCAAAACTGACATTTCCAAACTTTCCGTTAATAGAATTTTTTGTTAATATGGAGTTGCACGCAATATGTGCTCTAGCTTGGCCTTGTGACCAGCGAGCTAGCAATGCTTGGTACAAAATTAACATTGTCACTGGATGTGTTATATGTCAGGTCTTAATACTCTAATACTGATATGTCACCAACATACAATCTAATAATATTTTTTAGCCCTCAGCTGAAGTATTTTTTGTGGATTTCATGGTCTTAGCATAACTGCTACTATTTTGACGAGGACTACCCCTCATATCTGCTGAAGGGATGTGACAGGTTGAAATCCAAGCTTCCTCCAGTTAAAGCGATCAAGGATTGGTCTTCTGGTTAGATTAGTAGAAAATCCTGTTTTCCCTATGCTTAGTACTGGACCCACCTAGAAATTACACTCTCATTTAACCTAATGGGCAGGTTTACAGTGAAACTGGGGAGAAAGAAGAGACAAAACCAAACTCATGTCTATATTCACTCCCACCTTGATGAACTCATAGGTTCTGTAATCTATATACAGCAATATTTCATGTATAAGGAAATAACTCAAATAATAATATGTGCTGGGCTGCAGTACCTAACACAACCTACGGACAGGAGTGATGCTGTTTCTGGAAGACAGCAATCATGGTTTTCTAATCTTATACAGCCTTTACATTAAATCACCGCCTTAAACATTCAGAATAATAGGCATATATCTAGCACAATTAATCTCCAAAAAAATGGGAATCTCGCAAGAGAACAGAGAGAGTGACTATTAATCACTATATTTACTATTTTGCCATAGGCAAACTTAAACTCTATCAGTTCTCAATCTATAAGACACTAAAACGTAACTTTTATTATGTACTTAACCTCTATACACTCTATTTAAAAACCTGATTTCTAACCTCTCAATTTTTCCCTTCCTACTTCTGAAGGAATAACTCCCTTTCCATTATCAAGTCTGGTGGAACCCCACCTACTAACAGGAAAACCTTTTGTATACACAGTAATTTACTAACTCCAGTACGGGATCCCAAGAATCCTACTTGGACAGTTATCCCTATCTAATGGACATATAAGGCTTCCTTGTAACACCCTCTGCAGCGGGTGATACTTTGTAGACAGAAGTGAGAAATCACAATTTAAAATGTCATGCCTGACCTCCCCAACATGTTTCACCAGCTAACCTGGCTTCATCAGGGGTAAGCGGTCCGGCGCACTTACTGTATTTGATGAACACAGAGTAGACCTTCAAGGAGTTGCTGTGTTATTTTTTTAAAATAAGTTTATGCTGATGCTGCAGTAGTGAAATAACACAAGACCTGGATAGGCAGAGGACAGGGGTATCAGTTTTTTATTATAATACTGCAACACCAGCATACATTTATTTAAAAAAAAATTAACATGGACATCTCCTTTAATTTGTGCTGTGGTGGAAACAGTCAAGTAAACCAAATCAATAGTGTATATGCTTCATGGGAGCGTACACTTAAAGTAAAATATGATGAAAAGGTTTAGAGATTATAACCAGACAAAGGTGATCTAGAATTTACATTAAAGGGGTTGTCTCATCTCAAAGTTTCATAGGATGCATGGATGAAATAATGCTGCTTTGCTCTGTCACTTCCTGGTCAAGCTGTCTGTAATTAGCATATGAGTTCTGTGTATTCAGACCTCTGCTAATTAGATAAATCTCATGCTGTCAGGACCAGGGAAGCTTCTGAGTTAAAGTAAACAGCAGTAATTACTGGCTTTTGTCTGAAAGATCAGATAACAAACAAGCTCTCACTGTCTGGAGTTCTGTGCTGCCGTGTTGATGTCACCCACTGCTATCAGATAGAACAAACAGGGGGGGAGAAGTACACAGGTTGGTCACTAGGGGACCAAGGAGAGTGCAGAAGGTGATAAAATCACTTGTTGCTCCTTAACAAAAAAAATTAACAACGCAATATATTTGGAAAACATCTTTATTTAGTGTTCCCAACATGTTGAAAGCTAATCTTTGTAGCGAGACAACCCCTTTAAAGTCCTGGGAAAACTTGTGCAACGCACAATCCAGAAAAACTTGTGATAAAAAATACACTCACGAGAGTGATGTGCTCTGAAACTACTGCCAAGCTTCACGGTGAGAAGACAGGATAAACTTGTTCGGCACCATCACAAAATAAATAAAATTAAAGCAGCTTTATTAAATACACTTTAAAATGATAGCATCAAGTCACAAAAAAGGAAAAATCAAAAAAGGTCCGAACTAACGCTTACGCGTTTCAGGCTAGAACAGCCGTTACTCATAGCCAGGGGCGTCGCTAGGCAGTATCATTCGGGGCAGAAGCCCCGGATGTAAAGCCTTCTGCCCCGAATGAATAGTCTCCTAACTCTCTCTGCTCGCTGCAGTGAGAAGCTCCGCCCACCGCCAGAGCCTCAGCACTCTCAGGGAGCAGTGAGAGCAGCCCCTCCTCTTCTGTGCTCCCTGCACCGACCTCCCCCGGAGCTACAGCACCTACAGCAAGGTTCCCTGCCTGCTTCTGACGGCGCCTGCAGCAGATTGTCGGCCCCATCACTATGGAAACCAGAACGAGCTTCTGGTTTCCTCAAGTCTTCCAGAGCTGCCTAAACAGCCCAGGAGCTTCTAAGACCCCAGTGACCCTGCATAAGGTATGTCCTGAGGCAGGATGGAGCGCTATGCCCCCACCTCACATGTCTATACTCATATACTGGACCTGTGTCACAGAGGTACTGTATATTAGTATATACAGTACATACACATAGGGACAGTATATACACAAATGTAACACACAGGTAAATACTGGACATGTGTATATACTGTTCCTGTGTGTATACAGTATATATATAATTTATATACACACCACTATATATATATACACCCACCACACACATGTAGAGTATATACATGTAAAGTACTCATCTGTGTGTTATATTTGAGTATATACTGTCCCTGTGTGAAGTACACGTGTGTGTATGTGTATATACATAATATATAATATATATATATATATATATAATATAAATATATAATATAATATATAATATATACTGTCCCTGTGTAACTTGGTATGTGTATATATATAATTATAAATATATATATATACATATATGTGTGTAGTGTGTATATAAATATATATACTGTAATATAACACAGGGACAGTATATACACAAATGTAACACACAGGTAAATACTGGTCATGTGTATATACTGTTCCTTGTGTATATTACAGTATATTTATATACACACTACACCACATATATATATAATATATATATAAATATATATAATATATAATATATAAAATATATATATAAATATATACAACACACATACACACCATGTATTTCACACAGGGACAGTATATACTCAAATGTAACGACCAGATAAGTATTATACATGTATATACTGTGCCTGTGTGAAGTACACGTGTGTGTGTTGTGTGTGTGTATATATATATAATATATATATATATATAAAATATATATATATATATATATAATATAATGGTGTAGTGTGTATATAAAAATAATATGATACTGTAATATACACACAGGAACAGTATATACCCCATGTCCAGTATTTACCTGTCTGTTACATTTGTGTATATACTGTTCCTGTGTGTAACAGCTGGGTAGGAGCCATCTGCAGTGAGATAAGTCTGATGTATTAAAGTGGTCAAGCAAATAATAAGTGTAAAAAAAAAACAAAAAAAAAAACACACATATAACCTTTCTCCATTACAAATGCTTGTGAATGAAAAATTGTAAAAAAAAAGTACACATATTTGGCATCACCGTGTGCGTATCAACCCAGTGCTATAAAACTGATATTTTACCCCCTCCATGAACACTGCTACAAATTTTTTGTTTTAAAAAAAAAACATTTTTTGTTCATCCCACTGAACAAGAAATTGAATAAAAAGCAATCAAAAAGTCCCATGAGCCTCAGTACAGTACCAATGAAAAAAAGTTATGGCTATTAGAATGGTATGAATTGGGTATTGCTGTAATCGTGTTTATGCCCCACAGTAAGTGCTGTAAAAAAAAATTTAAAAACACTACCAGGATTTTTTATACACTTTGCCTCATAAAATTTGGAATACAAGGTGATCAAAAAACATATATTGCCCAAAATGGTACCAGTAAAAATGTCTGCTCATCCTGCACAAAATAAGCCTTTACACGGCTCTATCAACATAAATGAAAAAAAAGAGTTATAGATGAAAAAAGAAAAAAAATGGAAAACAGCTGTGTCATTTAGGAGTTAAACTACATCACCACATATACCGTATTGTTCAGACTATCAGAGGCCCCCAAATTTGGGAAGAAAATGAGGGGGCAACCTATATTTTGAATCCAGCAGGAGTTAGGAGTGGGACAATGCTGTAGGCCGTGGGCTGGGAGGATGGGGTATGTGGTCGGATACCATCAGCAAGGGAGTCAAGAGCAGAGTCTCTGCTGCTGGAAGCTAGCGGCGGGGTTTAATTATCCCCTTCATGCATATGGATGTGCCTGAACATCTAAATGGCATGAAGGATGTATAAAGCGGGCTCACGCGCTAAGCCCACTCTATGCATAGCGGACAGCGGCTGTTCCTTACACTCACCGCTAACAAAGGGCCCGTGCCCCGAATGTTTTAAGACCCTAGCAACGCCCCTGCTCATAGCACAATCCTTATAGACACGGACCAGAAATTTAAGGGACCAAGTTTATCATTTACATTAGTATAATTTATGTGAATGAATTGGATGGGCACATAGGGGACATATAATAGATGTAAGTACAATGTAAGCAAATAAAGTGGATGAGTGCAACTAGTGACCTACAATAGTCATAAGTACAATATATGCAAATATAGTGGATCGGCACAACTGGCAACATATAACAGACATCAGTACAATGTATGTGAATGGGAACGACTGGTGACGTATTATAGACATTAGTACAATGTATGTGAATGAAGTGGATGGCTGCAACTGAGGACACATAATAGATGTCAGTACAACGTATGTGAATGAAGTGGATGGGCACAACTCATGACACCATAGTCTGCTCATCCACTTATTTCTAAAGCTAGAAGAGCAGCTGGGGAGAGAATTCAATATTTCTTTTATGTCCCCTAGTACAAACTAAGCCACAGAAGCCTACACAGAGACTGGACAGACTTTTAAATCAACATCACATGTATAATGGTTGTAGTGGTTGGTATGGGGTCCATGACCTTTATGTACCCAGCTCACTCTCTGTGTAATGTTGATGTGAGCTATTCAATAAAAAAGAAAAGATTCCAATCCCAAAAGCGTAAGTGCAGCATCCCCTCTCTACTATGGGAACATTACTGCTTACATAGAGAACAGTTCCAATAACAATATATGGGGGATTGCTGTGTACATAAAGCTAAATCTACAACCCCATGTTGGTTCACCAGAGATGAACCTATTCTGTAAATGAGTATCATGACGCAAATAGGCTCTGATATTCATTTTAGCTTTCATTCCCTTTAAGAATGAATGAAAATTAATAAGACCTCAACACCATCTGTCTTCTACATACAGGGTGTTCATAGCCTAGCAGGTATCTTGTTACTTACAAAAACACAGGCTGTCCACAGCATGTAAAGGGAGAAGGTGTGACTCAATGATCAACTTAGTATTGACATTTTATACTGAGAGGAAGTCAGGGTAATTATATTGAAGCTGCTTGCCTGAAAACATAGCTCACACATGTTCTTTAGTACATGTATCCCCTTATCCAGGGTCGGCTCACAGACTGTATAGACACAACATCAAACAAATCCTTATTTCTGCATGGCTTCATTTAATTGCCTGACCTCGTTTGCATGAACAACCAAATAATACCTTTTTTTCTATTCTCCAGTAGCCATCTATTATAACATATGGACATATCCTTATTGGCACACTTCCCATACTCATGATTTGTTCAAAATCAGGATGACAGCTAAAAATACTAAATGTTATCGGAACACGTTGCCTCTTTAGAAGAAAAAAAAGAGAGAATAAATGTTAAAGAAAAAATAATGAACGTTTTTCATTTCTACCATAAGATGTTCATTCGGAAAGGGATTCATTGTGATGCTAATATGCATTTTTCCTTTTATGAAGCTTCTCCCTTATGTACTTGTTCCGTTGATAAGAGGCTGTAATTCTGATAAAAGGCCAAGCAGGTCTAAGGAAAGTCTATGTCACACAACTTTGTAGCTTTTACTCGGCACACAGAGATTAACTGGAATTGCTACCTCCATCAGCACAGAATATACACTGGATTCTGCTAATGCCCTGGCCAGGCAAGAGTAAAGATTTGCAGATGAATTCATCCACACAGATCTCATACACTCATACATGCTCTTTTTCTTCTGTGGGGCAAATGGGATCTTCCAGCAAAACAATGAGACACGTGACATTCTAGAAACGTCTAATATTGGTTGGTAGAGCATGACCAAGACTTCCAAGAACTATGCTGGAATCCTAATCATCAGACTGAGCATCCATGGGATGACCTTATGCGTTGTGTTCACTCTATGGATGCTTCGTCATCGACCCTCTTGATATTAGCTGGTGGTTTTATTTTTGTGTCTCAACTTTTTTTTTATAGTCATGTTTTTTTGTATTGTGTTTTATATCTTTCATTGGACAACTCTGTTTACTTATCTCTTTGATGCAATGTAAAGTACAGTATGTATAAAAGTGTAATTTTGGTGTGCCCTCAAAGTAACTCACACAGCCATCAATGTCTAAACCTCTGGCAGAAAACAGTGAGTACACACCTAGGTGGAAATAGACAAATTGTGCGCAATCTGCCATTTTCCCTCCAGGCTGTCATGTGACTTGTTAGTATTACAAGATCTAAGGCCATGTTCACACGGCTTAAAATTGGACGTATTTCAGTACATAATTAAGCGCCGGAGTGCGCAAATTACAGCTGGAATACGTCCCAGTCATGACGGTAATCCACAGTTCTCATAGAGAACTATGGATTACGTCTCCTCTCCCTGCTCGGCGAATATGCCGAGGGGGGAGATAAGTGACATGTGAATTACCAGCGGCGCGTATACGCCGCTGGTAATGAATGTCTATGAGCCGGCGAGGTGCCGACCCCCGCTCCCTCCCCCGCTCCCGCCGGCGTCCACACGACGTAATTGTGGGGCGTAATTACGCCCCGCAAATAAGCCGTGTGAACCTAGCCTTAGGTGTGAAGGGGGAGCAGGTGTGTTAAATTTGGCATTATCATTTTCACACTATCTCAAACATTGTCACTGGAAGTTCAATATGGCACCTGGCAAAGAACTGCAGGAGGATCTGTAAAAAAAGAATTGTTGCTCTACATAAAGATGACCTTGGCTATAAGAAGATTGCCAACATCCTGAAACTGAGCTGCAGCACGGTGGCCAAGACCATACAGCAGCTTAATAAGACAGGTTCACTCAGAACAAGCCTCTCCATAGTCGACCAAAGAAGCTGAGACCTCGTGCTCAGCGTCATATCCAGAGATTGTCTTTTCAAAATAGATGTATGAGTGCTGCCAGCATTGCTGCAGTGGTTAAAGGGGTGGGGGTCAGCTTGTCAGTGCTCAGACCATACACCATACACTGCAACAAATTTGTCTGCAAGTCTGTCACCCAGAAGGAAGTCTCTTCTAAAGATGATGCACAAAAAAGCCTGCAGTTTGCTGAAGACAGGCAGACTAAAGACATGGATTACTGGAACCATGTCCTGTGGTCTGATGAGACCAAGATAAACTTATATGTTTCACATGGTGTCAAGCGTGTGTAGCGGCAGCCAGGTGAGAAGTACAAAGACAAGTGTGTCTTGCCCACAGTCAAGCATGGTGGAGGGAATGTCATGGTTTGGGGCTGCATGAGTGCTGCCGGCTGTGAGGAGCTACAGTTCATTAAGGGAACCATGAATGCCAACATATACTGTGACATACTGAAGCAGCGCATGATCCCCTCCCTTCGGAAACTGTGCTGCATAGCAGTATTCCAACATGATAGCGAAGAAGAAGATTAAGCAATAGGATGTTAAAGCAATCATCCCACATCCCAGTCGCTATACACTCACCGGCCACTTTATTAGGTACACCTGTCCAACTGCTCGTTAACACTTAATTTCTAATCAGCCAATCACATGGCGGCAACTCAGTGCATTTAGGCATGTAGACATGGTCAAGACAATCTCCTGCAGTTCAAACCGACTATCAGTATGGGGAAGAAAGGTGATTTGAGTGCCTTTGATCGTGGCATGGTTGTTGGTGCCAGAAGGGCTGGTCTGAGTATTTCAGAAACTGCTGATCTCCTGGGATTTTCACGCACAACCATCTCTAGGGTTTACAGAGAATGGTCCGAAAAAGAAAAAAACATCCAGTGAGTGGCAGTCCTGTGGGCGGAAATGCCTTGTTGATGCCAGAGGTCAAAGGAGAATGGCAGACTGGTTCGAGCTGATAGAAAGGCAACAGTGACTCAAATTGCCACCCGTTACAACCAAGGTAGGCAGAAGAGCATCTCTGAACGCACAGTACGGCGAACTTTGAGGCAGATGGGCTACAGCAGCAGAAGACCACACCGGGTGCCACTCCTTTCAGCTAAGAACAGGAAACTGAGGCTCCTATTTGCCAAGCTCATCGAAATTGGACAGTAGAAGATTGGAAAAACGTTGCCTGGTCTGATGAGTCTCGATTTCTGCTGCGACATTCGGATGGTAGGGTCAGAATTTGGCGTCAACAACATGAAAGCATGGATCCATCCTGCCTTGTATCAACGGTTCAGGCTGGTGGTGGTGGTGTCATGGTGTGGGGAATATTTTCTTGGCACTCTTTGGGCCCCTTGGTACCAATTGAGCATCGTTGCAATGCCACAGCCTACCTGAGTATTGTTGCTGACCATGTCCATCCCTTTATGACCACAATGTACCCAACATCTGATGGCTACTTTCAGCAGGATAATGCGCCATGTCATAAAGCTGGAATCATCTCAGACTGGTTTCTTGAACATGAGGAATGCTTCCAGCACCTTGTTGAATCTATGCCACGAAGAATTGAGGCAGTTCTGAAGGCAAAAGGGGGTCCAACCCGTTACTAGCATGGTGTACCTAATAAAGTGGCCGGTGAGTGTATATGTGTATATATGTATATACACACAAATGTCAGTCAGTGATTAGAAATTGGAGGGACAAAAGTCAACCAATAAGGAAATAGGTGGGCTAAAATACCTAAAATAGAAGAGTAACAATAATTAATTAATTCCTCTTTTGGAAATTATGGACAATTTTAGTCAAGACTGAAGAAATGTCTATTACTTTTATAACTACATCAAAGCCAGGTGCTTCTGGCAGAGCAAAGTCAGCAGCAAATTTCTAAATGCTAGAAATTAAGCACATTTAAAACTTAGTGAATAACAGAGAAATCAGTTATATTTTCTTTTACAACCCCCAACACACCTCCAAGACGACCATTGCCTTGCTAAAGAAAATGAGGGTAAAGGTGCTGGACTGGCCAAGCATGTCTCCAGACCTAAACCCTATTGAGCATCTGAAGGGCATCCTCAGACGAAAGGTGGAGAAGCACAAACATCACAACTCCGTAATGTTGTCATGGAGGAGTGGAAGACGATTTCAGTGGCAAAATGTAAAGCTCTAGTGACCTCCATGCCCAAGAGAATTAAGGCAGCGCTGGAAAATAATGGTGGCCACACAAAATACTGACACTTTAGGCACAATTTTTCCATTTTCTCTTAGGGGTGTACTCACTTTTGTTGCCAGTGGTTTATACATTGATGGCTGTATGTTGAGATATTTTGAGGGCACACCAAATTTACACTGTTATACAAGCTATACACTGACTACTTTACATTGTATCAAAGTGTCATATCTTCACTGATGTCCCATGAAAAGATATAAAACAATATTTACAAAAATGTGACGGGTGCACTCATTCTGTGGGGAAAATAAGTATTTGATACACTTGCAGTTTTGTTAGTTTTCCCACCTGCA
Source organism: Phyllomedusa bahiana (assembly GCA_025379985.1). NCBI lineage: Eukaryota > Metazoa > Chordata > Amphibia > Anura > Hylidae > Phyllomedusa > Phyllomedusa bahiana. The sequence continues at coordinate 20,895 of JAODAL010021649.1, forward strand.
AAGAATGGAGAGGTCAGTTATTTTTCTTGTACATACACATCAACTGAGAGCCAGAATCTAAAAAAAATCCCACTGTATGATACTTAAATATTTAATTTTCATTTTATTGCATGAAATAAGAATTTCATCACACGTACACACACACACACACACACATATACAGTATGTACATACACTATACATTACTGTTCATGGATACTAATCAACACTTCACAAACATTAGTCTTTGCATGAATCTACATTCTCATCCTTTTTAATTGCACTCTAAATTCCCTGCATAGAACACAATGTAATAAAAAAATTCTGCCTGCCTGTAGCCATCTCTGCTGGGTGTTTAGGTGCTTAGTGCATACTCTATACATTGAGCTCAGTACTAAAACTGTTTGCATTGCGGTTATATCCTAAGCTTAGTAGTAGTTGTCTCCTATTTTATTGGCCAACACCTGGTACTGTACAATGGAGATTCCTTGTGGCTGGCCATGAGGTACTTCACATTTTAAGAACCTCCTTTGGATGTCACATGACACCATATCCATTTAGCTTGCCTATTTAAATCCAACAGGTGCCGGAGTATTAGGTCCCATCCAGACTCCAGCCCTCAAAGCCATTGTAAGACTATCTATCTGTGTATGTGACCGTAAATTGGCTTTTTGAACCTTTACCTTCGCTTGATTCATCTTTTGGATCTTGATTCAGCACTGGTTGCTCATACTGTCTATCATCTGTGAACAGCTAACTACATTAACTCCTTCTCAAATCATGTATTTTTGTTTAGATCGAGTTCATCTTTTCCCCCTTGCTTTCTAAGATCCCTAACTTTTTTTTTAATTTAAGTATTAACTATTGTTTGTTTCTCAGGACAAGATGCATTTTTTATTAGTGCTATTTACTAAACCATCTAATTTACTAGGAAACCCCCCTCAAAAACAATTTGTTGGATGAAACATGAAAACATGCAGTCATTTTCATGGTGTTCACTGTGTGATATAAATAATGTGTTATCTTTTTTCTGCACATTGTGAGGATTCCAGAGTCACCAAATCTTTAAAGTATTCATTATTTTTTACTACTTTCAAAGAAACAAAAGATCACACTGTTGTGTCCAATGAAGAAACTGTATATTGTACATACGCAGAATATGACAAGTGTAGTACAACTAGAACTACGTTTTTCACTGTAGAAGTCTATGGACCCGTCACAGCTTTTCCACATATCAGTCAGGATACCTTTATATGGTATCCTAAAGGATACCACAAACAGGGGCCAAAAATGAGACGTAAATGGGGCCTTTGAGTTGCAGTCAGCACTCCCTAGCCCTTCCTTCATCATTGGCTATATTGGAGAGACCTGCGCTGCAAATTTTTTTACAGATATAAAAGAATAAGGCTTTATTTCTGCTTTATTAACTTTTCTGTCAATATCCACAAGCCTTATGAGAAAAGTATGGACTTCGCCTCAGGATTGGGTTTGACTTTGACAAGAGTTGTTCATATCATGTCCTGAAGGATTTGTCTGACATATGAAGCAACTCTCCATCCCAAAAATAGAATACAAATACTATGTAATAAAATGTTAGCTAAAAAAGCAATGACCAAGACCTAGACACACAATCTTCTGCTTTACACTATATGAACACTGGGCATAAGGCCATTATATATCATATAAAAAAATAGCTGCCAAGATTAATAAACATGTAGGCCTCACAACCATGTGCATTCAAGCCCAAAATACAGGGTACAATGAGGAATTGTAGCACACATCAGATTGCAGGCAAAAATGCTTTGTATTGATTGCCATATTTGTCTGAACAGATATAAATATGTATTTATATACAGCAGCTAATGAACAACCTGCTATAAATTGAAATAAAAAACTTGATGTGTATGCCCCCATTGAAATGTGTTCCAAATCTTAATCATGGTCATCTGTGAGTCCATAGCCATACCATTTAATATGTGTGGGTAGATCCAGCTATTTTTGACTGCATCTTTTAATAATCTTATGTTTATGCCTATTGTTAAATGAAGAGGCTTTGGAAGTTCTCATATGATTTTTAAAACCTAGTAATATACATTACAATGTTTACACTTTTTCCATTGTTCCAAATCTATAATTTTGCAATTTAAAAAACAAAAACTTAAATTGATGTTATCTATTTTTAATTTGTTCAAAATGACAGAATAGGATATAAGAAAGCCTGGTTAAAAGAGAATGTACCACACATATTTTTGTACTGGTTAAAACCAGGTAATGATACATATTCTCTCCTTCTTAGTTGTATTTTCTGATTGTAGATCTTTTATTTCTGTTTTCTATACATGTTTATTGGGGAGCAGCCATCTTGCCTGAGTAGCTCTTATCTTCTTACAGTAATGAAAACCTGATTAAAACTTATACTTCTATTTCTATTCTTTAAAATACCCCAGATCACAAGGCATTATGGGAAATGAGCTGGAAAGCTCACTGCGCCCTCTATAGGTTGTAACAGATCCTCAATTTACTTCTGATTCACTGAATCTTTGAGAAGCAAAAAGGAATAATTGTCAAGCCCCTCATCAGTGTAGAGCAGAGCGATATTATCTTGAATGGTGGGAGGCAATGAGTGGCTGAGAGGAAGGGGAACATCTCTCCTTATGGAGAGCACCAGTTAAGGTGTGTATGTTTGTTTGATTGCCTTTTAGCCCACTACTTTAAGCATCTGCATTTTATATAATATTATATATATATATAAATATATTCTAAATTATATTATATATATTATATAGGTATATTTATATATTATTTATATAAAATATATATATTATATAAAATACCCCGGTTAATACATCATTTAAAAAATAGGTACTACACAATTAATTGAATAAGGGTATAACCTTAAATACTGACGGGGTCCACTCCAAAATGGATCAGAACTAATAATACATTCAAATGTGAATGACTTACAGTTCATAGATATCAATGTGGTGATCTCTTTTTCCAATCCAAGGGGCCAATAGAGAGGGGGACAATTATCCCTAGATCAACACTATAATACATGCCATAAGCATGTGCTCTGTGTCATATAAGTATAGATGATTTGCAGCAGAATTTATCAGTGAAAAGCAGAGTAAATCCTGAAAAGGTCTCCTTACAGAGATAGCTTTCCCTGTATCATTGTGCGTACAAAGAAGGCTTTCAATCAACCTGAATGGAAGGGGTAAACAGGACTGCCATTATCTCTCCTATGAGTCCTGTCAGGATTTACTCTGTTTTTCTTTGAGAAATCCTGGATTTTGAGTCAAGAACTGCATCAGGTGGCCAGGACAGAGATTACTCCCACTGAATGCAGCTAATACATGGCCATTACCGCGGCTAAATGCACTGCATATATTCAAAATCTGCATCAGAAATCCAAGAATACCTCCTCTGATTTCTGCTGCAGATGCACAAAGGACTTTTCCTATGGAAACATCCATTGTGTGAACAAGAAGTTATCATAAGAAAAGTTCAGTAAAAATAAATGTTGCTTATTTAAACTTTTACTCTGAACTTTATATTAGATGTGTCTACAAAAAAGAGGAATTTTTCGTTGAGTAAATGATCAGTTCTTTAGGGCTGATGGAAAAGTCTTAAAAAAGCATATATTTTGTGTGTTTATCCACAGATCACATTCACAGAGTAGAGCAAGAGCAGCTTGCTTACAGTTCAATAAATTAAATAAATGTACCCAAACAAATTCATGGCCAGATGCATCTGTTAGATTTCTTGAACTCCAGGCTTGGCGAATGCTCTTTGTTCTTCTGTGTTTGATACGGTGCCTAGAAGCCGCATGAGGCGCCCTTTTTTGAAACTTTTTGGGAAAAATGTAATGTTGGCGTTAAATTTCCTGATTGTCCTGTTTTGAGAAGCCACATATGTCCAATAGGTTACAGAGACAAAGCAGGGACAGATTAAACTCCAGGCAGATAACAAAACAGAAGAAACATGGTTTACACAGAGATTAATATGTTGATTTTTTGAAGCAGGGCTTTTCTGACAGGAAGGCACATTTTCTAGGGTTTTTGTTTCTCTTTTGTATTTTAAAAAGTCATTCACAAAAGAAAGATAATAGTATCTGCACACAACAAATAAGGATAGCGACCAAAGTGAAGCAAAAGCACATAAATAGTCACAATATCGTCTTAGTACAGTTACTGGTGCAGTGTATCACTATATATATATATACATATATATATATATATATATATATAATTATATATATATATATATATATATATATATTTATATATATATATATATATATATATATATATACACACCACACACACAGTGCAGACCAAAAGTTTGGACACACCTTCTCATTCCAACAGTTTTCTGTATTTTCATGACTATAAGAATTGTAGATTCACACTGAAGGTATCAAAACTATGAATTAACACGTGTGGAATTATATACTTAACAAAAAAGTGTGAAACAACAGAAAATATGTCTTATATTCTAGGTTCTTCAAAGTAGCCACCTTTTGCTTTGATTACTGCTTTGCACACTCTTGGCATTCTCTTGATGAGCTTCAAGAGGTAGTCAGTTGAAATGGTTTTCACTTCGTAAGTGAGCCCTGTCAGGTTTAATAAGTGGGATGTCTTGCCTTATAAATTGGGTTGGGACCATCAGTTGTGTTCAGAAGTCAGGTGGATACACAGCCTCAGGAATCGCAGGTTAACAGCAGCTCAGATTAGAGACCAGGTCAATGCAACACAGAGTTCTAGCAACAGACACATCTCTACAACAGCTGTTAAGAGGAGACTGTGTGCAGCAGCCTTCATGGTAAAATAGCTGCTAGGAAACCACTGCTAAGGACAGGCAACAAGCAGAAGAGACTTGTTTGGACTAAAGAACACAAGGAATGGACATTAGACCAGTGAAATCTGTGCTTTGGTCTGATGAGTCCAAATTTGAGATCTTTGGTTCCAACCACCGTGTCTTTGTGCGATGCAGAAAAGGTGAAAGAATGGACTCTACATGTCTGGTTCCCACCGTGAAGCATGGAGGAGGAGGTATGATGGTGTGGGGGTGCTTTGCTGGTGACACTGTTGGGGATTTATTCAAAATTGAAGGAATACTGAACCAGCATGGTTACCACAGCATCTTGCAGCGGCATGCTATTCCATCCAGTTTGCGTTTAGTTGGGCCATCATTTATTTTTCAACAGGATAATGACCCCCAAACACACATCCAGACTGTGTAAGGGCTATTTGACCAAGAAGGAGAGTGATGGGGTGCTACGCCCAATGACCTGGCCTCCACAATCACCAGACCTGAACCCAATCGAGATGGTTTGGGGTGAGCTGGACCGCAGAGTGAAGGCAAAAGGCCAACAAGTGCTAAGCATCTCTGGGAACTCCTACAAGACTGTTGGAAGACCATTTCATGTGACTACCTCTTGAAGCTCATCAAGAGAATGCCAAGAGTGTGCAAAGCAGTAATCAAAGCAAAAGGTGGCTACTTTTGAATAATCTAGAATATAAGACATATTTTCAGTTGTTTCACACTTTTTTGTTAAGTATATAATTCCACATGTGTTAATTCATAGTTTTGATGCCTTCAGTGTGAATCTACAATTTGTATAGTCTGAATATATATATTAGATTTTAAAAAATCCACAAAATTGGACTAACAAATGCAATAATGTCATAGTATATTAATCTGCCCTTCAAATCACAAATGCAAGCCCTTACCTCTGCCTACAAAACTCCTAGTCCATGCCCTTGTCATCTCTCGCCTAGACTAATGCAACATCCTTCTCTGTGGCCTCCTATCTAGCACTCTTTTTCCCCTTCATACCATCCTAAACTCTGCTTCCCGTCTTATCCACTCTCCTTCCTCATGCTCTCCCATTTATGGCTACTCATTGTCCAAGTTGTCCAGTTCAAGTTACAAAGCATGACCTACAAGGCTTTTCATAACCTCTCCCCTCTGCACATCTCTGCCTTAATCTCCAGATACCTCCCCTCTCGCACTTCATTCCTCACAGGACCTTCTTTCTGCTCTCCCGTTTTAGTCCCCACAAACATCTCCAAGCTTCTCAGTCTTCCCCCACACTCTGGGACTCATTACCCCAACACATCAGACTCTCCGCCACCTTTACTAGTTTCAAAAGCAACCTGAAAACCCATTTCTTCAGGATAGTCTATAACCTACAATAACCCGCTGAATCTGTACACTCCTACAAAATGTCTGCCCCCCACTTCTGTTCTTCACTTCCTTGTAGATTGTAAGCCTTCGCAGACAGGGTCCTCTCTCCATCTGTACCTGTTGTTAGTCATTTAGTATTGCCATTGTCCTTTGTTTGAACCTATATTATGTATGTAACTCCCCCTCGAATGTACAGTGTCCTGAAATGAATGGCGCTTTAAAATAAATAATAATAATAATAATCACTGTGATGACATCAGATGGAAATAATGCCACACAACAGGCATAATGTCACAGAACAAGGATAATAGTAGATCATTTTACAGAGATAACAAACACCATCATAATGAAGTATCATGTACACATATTGTCATAGCACATGGGTAATGGATTTTATCATTTCAAAATAGTGAGAGAATTAGTGCAATGATGTTACAGCACAGGGTAATAAATAATGATGTCACAGTAAGGAGAATAAACACTGGTACACAATGGAATTCATGATAAACGTGCCCTTTACACACTTACCTTAGGCTGTTTAGCAATGAAATATGTTGACATTCCAGTTTACCCATAAACATCTTCAGATTCATTTTAATTGGAAAGTATTTTTTTAAGATTATTGAACTAAAGGAAGATATGAGAGGAAGCAACAATCTAGAGATTGTTCTTTTACTTTAAAGAGGGTCTTTAACCCCTGAAGCCGAACGCCTGAAAAGTAGTGACCAGAACATTTTTTTTAGTTTTTGCCTCCTTGCGTTTCATCAATTGTAACTTTTTTTTTTTTTCAATGACGCAGTTGTATGAGGCCTCGTTTTATTCAAGACAAGTTGTATTTTATGGGGGAATAGTTTAAATTCACTTATAAATAATTGCAGAATTTTTTTCAAAATTTTTTTGTTTTTTGTTTTTTATTTACACCACCCACATTTTACACTTAATAACTTGTTAGATTAATTCTACAGGTTATTATGGTCATGTGGATACTGTAACGGCTGGGTAGTGGATCCTCTGGACCACCGCAAGTGATGATAGTTAAGCCACGCCAGGGAACGGAATCTAAGTAGCCCCCGGTTTTCACCAGAGCCCGCCGCAAAGCAGGATGGACTTGCTGCGGCGTGAGGCTACCAGGTCGTTACCCCTGACGTGACTTGCTTGCGATGGCGGCCGAGGTGCAGCGAGGTACAGAATCGTAGTCCAAGAATCGTAGTCGTGGGCAGGCAGAAGGTCAGGGCAGGCGGCAATGGTTCGTGGTCGTGGACAGGCAGGAAGGTCAGGGCAGGCGACAGAGGTTCGGAGTCGAGAAACGTAGCAAAGGGTCTGGTACACGGTAAGGAGAGAATATACTTTAGGAACGCTTTCTCTAAGGCTCGGGGCAACATAGATCTAGCAAGGAAGTCCCGCTGACGTCACCAATATATAGGGGCAGCAGCCAATTATCGGCGCGCTGGCCCTTTAAATTCACAAGGACGAGCGTGCGCGCGCGCTAGAGAATGGGCACGCGTGCCTCGGCCGGCAGAGGGCGCGGACAGAGCAGGAACGAGGTCAGGTGAGTGTTTGGAACGAGCGCGCCCGCGGCCCGTCCCGCGGCCAGCAGCGCCACCCGTCCCGGGCAGGGACCCCAGAGAGGAGGCACGGGTGCGCCTGCGACCAGCTAATATGTGTAGGTTTTTTTGTTTGTGTAATGTATGCACAATTATTTTTTATTAAATATTTATTTTTATTTTATTTTATTTGTTTACACTTTTTATGTTTTTTACTTTTTTTAGATCCCATTAATGGAGAACTGTTTTACTTTTTTTTTATACTTGTTAATGTATTAAGATATTTATATATGCTAATATATTATAATCTGTATCAGTCTGACGCAGGCAGTGATCAGGACAGCACACAGTCTGCCCTGATCACTGGCTTGTTACACAGACAGCCCTGGGGCTACTAGGTCCCCAGGGCTGACTGTGCAGCCATTCCCCGGGCTCGGTCGAGTCACTGGGTGTTCCGATCACCCGACAGAGCAGGGCTCTTTGATTGCGCTGCGGTGTTGAACTGCGGCAATCAAAGGGTTAAAGCACCGGGGAGCGGAGGTTCACCCGCTCCCCGACACTTGCAGGACCCGCGCGGATCAGGGCTGTGTTGTACAGCCCCGTTCTCAGAGCTGCTGCGGCACCCGGAGCCGCAAACTCCGATGTCTGGAGCGACGCCAAAAGACGTCGCTGCAGACGAACGAGCTGAGATGACCGCCGTCAAAAGACAGTGGCCGGTTGTTAAGGAGTTAAGTCTTAAGAACCTGATTGGAAAATGACTTTATATCTCACATAAAAGCCTAAACAATAAAAAATGGCTGAAAGATTTGTCACCCCAATAAAATATAGATTACATGAAAAAATCTGCTAAGGGTTATGCATCTGAATGCAGTGGCAGGAAATCAGAGCAATGGGGTGTGAATAATGGCAAGTGATATAATGAATCCATCCACATTTACACATAGGAAGTATGTAGATTTAAGGTGGTTCTGTTGTTATAGATGGATAGTATCCGGATGGTAAATAGAAGCCACTGCTATGGTCTCCTAGAAGAAATATAGTACAGGCAGTCCCAGACTTACACTGTTCTGACTTACATCTGTCCCCTAGTTACAGACGAAGACTTATGGAGCATGCACTTGTAGTTCCATGTTCCACAGCAGATAGTAGCTGTGGAATGACAAGTTCCAGCATGCCACATCAGCACATGAGGTGAAAATGAGGGGAAATCTTCTTAACAGGTGCACAGACAGCAAAACTAATGTAAAAACTCTTTCCTGCACTTTCCAGAACTTAAAAAAAACAAAAAACTTTTGTACTGGGGTTAAATGTAATAAATCTACCTGTTCCAACTTACATACAAATTCAACTTAAGAACAAACCTACAGTCCCTGTCCTGTTTGTAACCCGGGGACTGCCTGTATGAGGTGCCATGGACTAAAGATGCCAATAAGTGCACTAGATATTGTGCACATCGCATAGTTTATTGTAGTACATAGTAATCACACAGCCCCTTCTGTATTTTATGTCAGATATTGATCTCTTGATGATGCTATGTATGTTTCAATTACAGTCGTTGTCATAATATAGTCCACTATAATGTGATGATACATATCTCAACAGTGATGTTTATGCAATATTGTTTTTTGTTCTTGTAACGTTCAAAGTATTCATACATCGGATTAGATTGACTGTACTGCCACCATGTGGTAAATTTTGCTGCACTACAACCGCTTAACATATTTTGGCCTATTTTTTATATTGTTTGCTGTGAGTATGGATAACCTCCGGACTAAATCAGATATTTGCTTTTTGTTTTTATTATAATGGGTAATTACACTCACCGGCCACTTATTAGGTACACCATGCTAGTAACGTGTTGGACCCCTTTTGCCTTCAGAACTGCCTCAATTCTTCGTGGCATAGATTCCACAAGGTGTTGCAACGATGCTCAATTGGTACCAAGGGGCCCAAAGAGTGCCAAGAAAATATTCCCCGCACCATGACACCACCACCACCAGCCTGAACCGTTGATAAAAGGCAGGATGGATCCATGCTTTCATGTTGTTGACGCCAAATTCTGACCCTACCATCCGAATGTCGCAGCAGAAATCGAGACTCCTCAGACCAGGCAACGTTTTTCCAATCTTCTACTGTCCAATTTCGATGAGCTTGGGCAAATTGGAGCCTCAGTTTCCTGTTCTTAGCTGAAAGGAGTGGCACCCGGTGTGGTCTTCTGCTGCTGTAGCCCACCTGCCTCAAAGTTCGCCGTACTGTGCGTTCAGAGATGCTTTTCTGCCTACCTTGGTTGTAACCGGTGGCTATTTGAGTCACTGTTGCCTTTCTATCAGCTCGAACCAGTCTGCCCATTCTCCTTTGACCTCTGGCATCAACAAGGCATTTCCGCCCACAGGACTGCCGCTCACTGGATGTTTTTTCTTTTTCGGTACCATTCTCTGTAAACCCTAGAGATGGTTGTGCGTGAAAATCCCAGGAGATCAGCAGTTTCTGAAATACTCAGACCAGCCCTTCTGGCACCAACAACCATGCCACGATCAAAAGCACTCAAATCACCTTTCTTCCCCAGACTGATGCTAGGTTTGAACTGCAGGAGATTGTTTGGACCATGTCTACATGCCTAAATGCACTGAGTTGCCGCCATGTGATTGGCTGATTAGAAATTAAGTGTTTACGAGCAGTTGGACAGGTGTACCTAATAAAGTGGCCGGTGAGTTTATTTTAATTCTGAATTAAATTTTTGGGGTCTATTTTGACATTTAAAGATTTACTAGCTTGGATCGGTACCATGACTTTACTATCTCTATAATATGTTGTAAGCCAGCGTCATTTTAAATAACATTTAAAAGAAAAAAATCTTTTCACCTTCTGCCAAGATAGTAGAATACGATTTAGCGTTTTTTTTTAGTTACATTTGTTTAGTCACCTAAATGCACTGTGATAGAAAGGTAAGTATGGGCAGTGTGATGCGGTGTTCTGGAAAATCTTTGGTTCTGGCACTCATGTAGATGTAACAGCACCCCCAGACACCAATACTGATGGGCTTCTTTCACTTATAATGGGGTTTCATTGTGTCCATCATCTTGACTGAAAGAATAATGCACTGAACAGTATTCCCTAATGGTACTAATACAACAAAACAGAAAAAGGAAAAAATAGCAAATCCTTCACTATATCCACAGCTCAAAATACCAACACCAAGAAATAGGATATTTAACAAATCTTTAAACTAAAACATAACTTTTATTTATATAGATATAAAAAATGAACTGGACAAACCGGAATAAGACTCACCAATCATGGGGCATCAGTCCCAGTCGACTCCTTAGATCATGAAGTGATATATTCAGGAAAAACATCCATCTTCAGGATTGCCTATAACCAACATTAACCGTGTTGCACTGCTCCGCCCCACAAACATGTCTGCCCCTCACCTTCTGTCTCTTCACCCCTTCCCTGTAGATTGTAAGCCCTCGCGGGCAGGGACCTCTTTCCCTCTGTACCAGTTGTTAGTCACTTATTGTCACGTTGTAACTGTTTGACTAATGTTATTTATGTACCCGCCTGAAATGTACAGCGCCCTGGAATCAAGGGCGCTCCAAAATAAATGGTAATAATAATAATAATCTCCAGTAGTCAATACTGAACCATGCTGTAGAAAAAGAACGGTGCTAAACAAATTCGGCTATCCTGTCCCTGATCACATGGATGCCCTAATATCACCCTTAGCGGGAATATCGCCCTAATAAGAATGATCCCGCAACACTGATCCTATTGATCACCCATCATAGAAGGGCATCTTCCCCTTTAGGCACACCTGCCTTTTACCCCATCTGTCTCTACCCTACTGGACCATTATAACTTTTTGCGCACTGAAAATCTCAGCTACTGCTGTTTGAAACGTGTCTGAGCTATTACTTGTTTGTTGCATAGGTTTAGGGATTTTTTATAGGGTTCAATAGGATCAGTGTTGCGGAATCGCTCTTATTAGGGTGTATTTCCCGCGAAGGGTGATGGTAGGGCATCCGTTGGATCAGGGACAGGATAGCCGAATTTCTCTCTCACTGGTCTCTTTCTACAGCATGGGTCAGTATTGACTACTGGAGATGGATGTTTTTCCTAATTACACATCTTCATGATCTAAGGAGTTGACTGGGACTGATGCCCCATGATTGGTGAGTCTTATTCCGGTTCGTCCGATTCATTTTTTATATCTCTATAAATAAAAGTTATGTTTTAGTGTAAAGATTTGTTAAATGTCCTATTTTTGTTCGTATTGGTACTAATACAACAAAGATTAAAGGTCCAGCAAAAGACTATTTATTATTATTATTATTTTATTTATTTGGGGGTTTATTGATATTGATATGTTTTGTATATGCAAAGTATATGATGCAATTAAAACTGGATGTGTGCATGTACTTTATAGATGAAGGGTGGTCCCTTAAAATAGTTTCTTATGGTAGGTTCAGGGAATCTTAGTCCAATAGCATAACACATATGAATATAGGAGATCTCCCGAATGCCTTGTCTGTTGCAGTGCAAGGATTACAATTGTTATTTTGACAGTCAAACTGGATTAAATGACGTAATTTATTTGGCAGGATCATGCGGACATTGAATGGAAGTTTGCAAGGACAAAACTGTGGATGAGTTACTTTGATGAAGGTGGGACTCTGCCGCCTCCTTTTAACATTATTGCCAGCCCAAAATCTATCTGGTATTTGTGCAAGTGGATCCACTATCAGCTGTGCCCAGGAAAACGTGAAGAAGAGCTACAGAAACAACATGAAAACCTTAAAACCTTTACTGTAAGACACTTTACCACTTTTTATACTTTGTTTCAAGTTCTCTCAGTGATCCCATTTGTTTTCGCCCCATAGACCTTGGGAAACAAAAAATTAATGTATAAATTTTTAATTGCAGGAGCGGCATGCTGACAACCTGATTCAAAATCAGCATTACCAGGTAAGCTCTGCTGCATTACACTGTTACTGTCCTGTGTTCTTGGCAAAGCTTGACTCAAAACATTTGTGACAAGCAGGGAAAGACTTTCCCTTACAGTGTGTTCTGTCATAGGCCCCTGAATTCTGTGCTTAAAACAGCATAAATTATGTATGGCTTCCTACAAACGTCCCTGAGTCATTTTATGGCCTTCTGCCTCTTTAAAGCAGATTACGCAATATGAAATTTACATTCAATAAAACAATCAAGTTTTATTAGGCAACGACAAAAGAAGCAGAGACAAAAATTGCAATGTTCCTTCTATTAGTAAATTTGGAATATTTCTACATGCAGTTCATGTTTTTCTGCTGCGTACACAAACTTCTTAGTGAAAAGCACCTCGCTTCTCTGTATCCAGAGCTATAAGTATCTCATGTGCTGTACTATGCCAATCACTTACTGTAGATATTCCCTCCTGAAGATAACACTCTAAAAGGCTCCATTCACATAGGGCGACATGTATGAAGCTCACCGGGTCGGGGCGCGCTTTTCCGCTAGTTTTCCGGCGAAATCTGCGCCTGATTTATGTCTGGGCCGGGGCGCGCTCATACATTCCATGTAAAGTCCGCCGCGCCTCGCCAGTGTGTTAGGCGCAGTGCGGGACTTTGGCGCAGTGCGGGGCTGCGCCTGAGATTCGCCGCCGGAGGTAGTGCGGTCATCCATGCGGGGAAAAGTCCGCCGCGCCTCGCCAGTGTGTTAGGCGCAGAGCGGGGACTGAGGCGCAGTGTGGCGCTGCGCCGAACATTCGCCGTCCGAGGAGGTACACTCGTACATGCGGGGAAAAGTTCCCTGCGCCTCACCAGTGTGTGGGGCACAGTGCGGGGACATGTGTGCAGTGCGGGACTTAGGCACCGTGCAGGACTGCGCCGAAAATCTGTTCCGATGCGAGAAAGGCTGGAAAACAGCGAGATATCATTCCACATGTCGGTGCGGAGTATGAATCAAAAATCGCCTTTATAAAGGCGTTAAACATTCTCAGAAAAAGAGCTGAAACCTTAAAAATAAAAAATACATAAAACAAAATCACTTTCCAATATTCAGAATTAGGATATTGGAAATTAGCGGGAAATACAGTAATTCAAATTCTGAAAGCTATTCTCATTGGTCGGCATAAACCGGCCAATCAGAATAGGAGCGACATTGAACCATTAAAACCTATGGAGAACTATTGACCAATCAGAATCAAAGGCGGGACAGTTCAAAATACAGCAAAAATGCAGAAAAGAGCTGATTGGTTGAGCTAGCAGGGGCTTGGCTAGCTCAGCCAATCAGAATAGGAGCGACAAAGACCCATTAAAACCTATGGAGAACTATTGACCAATCAAATTCAAAGGCGGGACAGTTCAAAATACAGTAAAAATGCAGAATAGAGCTGATTGGTTGAGCTAGCGGGGGCTTGGCTATCCCAGCCAATCAGAGCGCGAGCTACTTCTCCCATTGTAGTCTATGGAGAGATCGGCGCCATGCAATCTCGGCTCTCAGCGCCGTGAGGCATGGAGTAGGAATAAAAAAAATCATTTTTATTAAGTATAAAATATTCTCTGAAAAAGAGCTGAAACCTTCTATAAACATACATTAATAAAATCCCTAACAACGCGTTTGTCGCCGAGACCGGCGCTACATAAGGAATTGCAATAGAGAGACTTGCTGGGAAATACAGTAATTCTCATTGTTTAAGCTCTTCTCATTGGTCGGCAGAAGCCAGCCAATCAGAATAGGAGTGACAGTGTCCCATTAAAACCTATGGAGAACTATTGACCAATCAGAATAGGAGCGACAAAGACCCATTATATCCTATGGAGAAGTTTTGACCAATCAAAATCCAAGGCGGGACAGTTCAAAATACAGTAAAAATACAGAAAAGAGCTGATTGGCTGAGCTAGCGGGGGCTTGGCTATCCCAGCCAATCAGAGCGCGAGCTACTTCTCCCATTGTAGTCTATGGAGAGAGCGGCGCACTGAAATCTCGGCGCTCAGCGCCGTGCGGCATGAAGTATTAATAAAAAAAATCATTTTGATTAAGTGTAAAACATTATCACATAAAGAGCTAAAACCTTCTGTAAAAATAAATCAGTTAAATCCCGAACAACGCGTTTGTCGCCGAGACCGGCGCTACATAGGGAATTGCAATAGAGAGAATCACCGGGAAATACAGTAATTCAAATTGTTTAAGCTCTTCTGATTGGTCGGCATAAACCAGCCAATCAGAATAGGAGCGACAGTGGCCCATTATATCCTATGGAGGAGAATTGACCAATCAGAATAGGAGCGACAGGGACCCATTATAACCTATGGAGAAAAATTGACCAATCATATTCAAAGGCGGGACAGTTCAAAATACAGTAAAAAGGCAGAAACAAGCTGATTGGTTGAAGCGGCGAGGGCTTGTCCAGCTTAGCCAATCAGAGCGCGAGCTACTTTCTCATAGAGTTCTATGGGGAAAAGAAATTCCGAGCGAGCTCTGTGATTGGCTAAGTTAAAAGAGGCGCCGTTATTTGGACCAATGGGAGAGCGAGCGACGCTCCTATGGGTTTGCTAATGCAATCTGAAATAAAACTGTACATGGCCGAAATCAAATGATAAGACTACAGAAGTTGTCCCGATGTGTATATAAAATGAATAATAATATGGGGGTAAAGAAAAAAAATATTAAATCAATAAAATCCTGTTTATTTCTTTATTTTCGATACACCAATACTATTGATCCTTGGCTATCGAAAATAAATAAATAAACCTGATTTTATTGAATTAATCTTTTTGTACATGTACAGTTTTATTTCAGATTGCATTAGAAAACCCATAGAAGCGTCTCTCGCTCTCCCATTGGTCCAAATAACGGCGCCTCTTTTAACTTAGCCAATCACAAACAGAGCTCGCTCGGAATTTCTTTTCCCCATAGAACTCTATGAGAAAGTAGCTTGCGCTCTGATTGGCTAAGCTGGACGAGCCCCCGCCGCTTCAACCAATCAGCTCGTTTCTGCCTTTTTACTGTATTTTGAACTGTCCCGCCTTTGAATATGATTGGTCAATTTTTCTCCATAGGTTATAATTAGTGTTGAGCGATTATTATCGACAAAGTTGAAATCGGCACAGTTTTTATGTTGATCGAAATTTTTAGATCATGCGATAATTTAGGTTAAAATCTGTGCATCCTCTATTAAGATTGCGCCATTTTCGGCGCTTCCTGTCATTTTGGCGGCCCGCAAATCAGCTTACAGAATAGAGCAGGGTCAGATGTGTGTGCGACGTCATGACTGGGATGTGTATGGTTGCGATTGTCTGGAAAAATCACATGACCTCGTTGTACATAGACAGCCCTTCCTGTTCATGATCAGTGTCTCTCAGCGTCTCATAGCAGTAGGACGTGCGCTCTGCCACTGTCCAAACGGCTCAGCGAAATTATTATTTCTTCAAAGAGAAAGCTCTACTGTTAGCTGTGATCCTTACAACTTAGTTAGATCAGAGATTGGAAGATTTTATGTAGTTAGGTAGAGAATTTAAAGGAGCATCTACTGCAGTAAAGTCACGGAGAGGAGCGGGGGGTGGGGGGTGGGCCCGTGGGCGAACACAGACAAGCTCTATAAAGAATACTGGATAAAGTTCACCAAGACTTAGTGTAGACATTGCACTGCAATAGCTTTATTATTAACAGTTTTCTATTGAAATATTTCCTGGATATTGGGCAGCCTGAACTTATATTAGGATACACATCTTTTCTAGTAACTGCAGGTCTCTTTGTTAGGTGCAAAACTCCACTTTTATTATCAGTATACATTTCAGATAGGTGTTTCTTTTTCAATTTGACCATTCCAGCTTTGTTGATATAGCCATCTTGCAGTTAAATTAGAATCCAGCAATTTTGTAGTCAGCACAGGTTGATAGGTGCCAAAAATACCTTTTATTATCCAAATACATTACAGATACGTGTTTTTTCACTTTTGCGCACTACAGCTTTGTTCATTGAGGCACCTTGCACTTAAATGTGAATACAGCAATTTTGTAGTCACCACAGGTGAATTGAAAGGTGCCAAAAAATACCTTTTATTATCCGAATACATTTCAGATACGTGTTTTTTTTCCCTTCGGCGCACTACAGCTTTGTTCATTGAGGCACCTTGCACTTAAATGTGAATACAGCAATTTTGTAGTCACAACAGGTGAATTGAAAGGTGCCAAAAAATACCTTTTATTATCCGAATACATTACATTTTTGGGGGCATTTTGCTGTGACATGCAGCTATACTACAGGTCCTATTATAAAAAAAATGTTGTTTCTAACAGACATTTGTTCTTCACAATTGTCCCAAAGTGGCTCAAGGTCATGCTTTAATTTTTGGGGGCATTTTGCTGTGACATGCAGCTATACTACAGGTCCTATTATAAAAAAATGTTGTTTCTAACAGACATTTGTTCTTCACAATTGTCAAGAGTGGCTCAAGGTGATGGTGCTGTCAGAAACAGGAATAGTAGACACTGTTAATGGACACATATTGCAAAATGACTTGTTTTTGCAAGATCTTTAACATAGCTATCAATCCCTGTATTGAGACTACCCATTTAATACAATAAAAAAAGAGAAACAAAGACATGATGGGATTCCATCCTATTTTAAAAAATGTGTTTTTCTAGAATTAAACTACTAAAAAACTTGCATGTACAAAATAGCTGGTAAAAAAATTCCTCTGAATAGTACAAGGAGGTACGGAAAACTTGACCAATGTAGGTTATTCAGGGGACATGGAGTATGGAGCACGGACAGAGAACAAAGTACAGAGACAATTCCTCCAGCACGTTGAGTAAAATGAGAAAAAGAATGCAAGAAAAAGGCACCTGGTGGAACAGGAACGTTAACCACCAGTATTTTCCAAAAAAGCTAAATTTGGGTCCACACTCTACGAGGGGCAAGCGCTACCCATGACAGGGACAGTATATGTCCAGTGAAACAAAAATGGTGGTTGAAAGACTCCTTTTTCCGGCACTTTTTAATCTGGGGTCATGCAGGTTTGGGGCTCAGCTGTGGCCCAGGACAGGTCTAGTCTATGTCCAGTGAAACTAAAATGGTGGGTGAAAGATTTCCTTTTTTCCGGCACTTTTTTAAATCGGGGTCATGCAGGTTTGGGCTAAATGCTGCGTTCCGGGACAGGGATAATCAATGTCCAGTTCAAGTAAAATGATGGTTCAAATCATACTGCCTTTTCTGGCACTTAAAAATTTTTTGGCGGGGTCATGCAGGTTTAAGGGTCATGCTGTGGTGCAAGACGGGGATAGTGAATGGCCCTGTGATTTTTTTTCTGTGGTTTTTTATAACCTAAGTGGGTTGCCTAAATGTACACGTATCCATTTGACTGTTGTGGATGTTAATTCCAGCTTCTCCAGCCCTTTTTGGGGTGTAAGAATGAAGGTGTTGTTGCTCTCCCATAGATTTTTAATGGTCATCGATCATAATCTATCATCGACCATCGAATATCTTGTCGATATGGTCGGCTATACTCGACCGATGTCGATGGCCAACGTAATCGCTCAACCACTAGTTATAATGGGCCACTTTTCGCTGCAATTCTGATTGGCTGGTTTATGCCGCCCAAAATCAGAAGACCCTAAACAATTTAAAATTACTGAAATTTCCCGGCGATTCTCTCTATTGCAATTCCCTATGTAGCGCCGTCCTGGGCGACAAACGCGTTTTTCGGATTTTTTAACTGATTTATTTTTACAAAAGGGTTTTAGCTCTTTAATGAATAATGTTTTACACTTAATCAAAATGATTTTTTTTTTTAATACTTTATGCCGAAACGGCGCTGACGCCGAGATTTCAGTGTGCCCATCTCTCCATAAGAATACAATGGGCGAAGTAGCTCGCGCTCTGATTGCCGGGAAATAGCCAACCCCCCACTAGCTCAGCCAATCAGCTCTTTTCTGTATTTTTACTGTATTTTGAACTGTCCCCCTTGGATTTTGATTGGTCTATATTTCTCCATAGGTTATAATGGGACACTGTCGCTCCTATTCTGATTGGTCAAAACTTCTCCATAGGCTATAATGGGTCTTTGTCGCTCCTATTCTGATTGGCCGAGATAGCCAAGCCCCCGCTAGCTCAACAAATCAGCTCTTTTCAGCATTTTTACTGTATTTTGAAACTGTCCCGCCGTTGATTCTGATTGGTCAATCGTTCTCCATAGGTTTAATGGTTCACTGCCCGTTCCTATTCTAGATTGGCCGGGTTTATGCCGACCAATGAGAATAGCTTTCAGAATTTGAAATTACTGTATTTCCCGGCAATTTCCAAAAATCCGATTTCTTGATATTGCGCTTTTTCTAGATTTTTGGAAAGTAAATTTTTTTTTTTTTTATTATGTTTATTTTTGAGGTTCAGCTCTTTTCTGACACTGTTTTCCGCCTTTAAAAAAGGCGATTTTTTCGGGAAACATACTCCTGCGCACGGAGGCGGAGCGCCGAGATTTCTGTCGCGATCTTCTATCTGCTTCCTCGCATGTTCGTTCTTGCTTTACTTCGCCGCCGCCGGAGCAATCAGACCAAAATAAACCAGGTCTCTTGTCGAGGGTCCGAGCGCTGCATTGCGCCTCGCTTTGCCGACTCGCGATCGTACATGCCTCGGAGTTTTTCGAGCGCCCCGCGTCCCGCCCCGGAACGCCTACAGCGCGCCCACACCGCGCCAATTGCCCGCCCCTTCATGCGGGGCGCAGCTGAAAGTGGCGAACGCTGCGCCTAACACCGCATCCCTGCGTCCGACAGGGGGATTCGGGCCGGGAGGCGCAGTATACGCCAAAAAACAGACGTAAAGCCCGTTCATACATGTCGCCCATTGCGTTTTGGCAGCCCATTCGTGGTTATCATAAAAATGTATCCCTATGGAGAACACAATGGGGCCATAGACTTCTGTAGGACAAAAGTAGTCCTGACTGGACTTTATTTGCCCCATACAGCAAAGGTAAACTGTTTCTGTATCAGACACAGAAGCGTGATTTACCAATGCTTTTGTGTCCAATGCACCAACTATATACTTTTGCATAACAGAACGAAAATAGTCCAGACAGGCCTACGGTTCACCTATAGAATATGACACGAAATGCCAAGACCAACATCTCATAACCATACGGTCAAGGGAACTTCAAGATTAAATTATTCACAAAAAGAAGCGAAATCTCTTCCTGATTAATAAAATAAATGTATCATTTTAAATTTTTTATAATTTTAAAAAATCATGTATTTATTGCTTACAGGTACTTCATGAAATCAGCCAACCAAGATCCATTACACACAACGATGTACTCATATATCCTTCATAAATAGTATCAGCAACAACATTCTGCCAGAGTAAACCACAACTGGACCCTAATAAAAATAAATATGCCCAAATATTATAGGAAAAAGTAAAGGAACATGACCCATGCCAAACGTCCAGATGAGCTGTGTATATGGTGACTACACATACAGCTCATCTGGGCGTTTGACATGGGTCATGTCCCTTTACTTTTTCCTATAATATTTGCATATTTATTTTATTAGGGTCCAGTTGTGGTTTACTCTGGCCATATTTATGATGGATATATGAGAACATCATTGTGTGTAATAGTTTTTGGTTAGTTTATTTCATTAAAGGGGTTGTCTCAGTACATTGATTCATCTCACCTCAGTGCTGTTTTCTTGGTTTCACTTTAAATTCAGGGGTGTGTTTACTGGCTTCCACTAGGCTGCAGTAGAAGCCAGGTCTGTAGCTATAGCAACCATGCTGGGAGCCTATAAGGAGAATCAAACAGGTTTGTTTGCTATAGCAACCAGTGCTGCAGCCTATCAGGGGAGATCAAACAGGTCCCGTAGCTATAGTGACCTGAGGAGGTGATGCAGCCCATACCCAAAAGGGGATATCTAGGAATAGGTAGGACACGTTAATGGACATATTTTGCAAAAGTGACTTGTTTTTGTAAGATCTTTAACATAAAAAGCAATCCTTGTAGTGAGACAACCCCTTTAAGCACCTGTATACAATAAATATAGGTTTGTCCTGTTGAAGTCTATGGTCCCGACACAATCTTGCTGCAGTGTCTGTCCAGATAAATTGTTATTAGTAATCCTTGGTCCAGGTGAAACGTTTCCTAATATTAAATTTTTAGAAAAACTTATACTTTGGGCCATAGAAAACCCCTTTTAATTTAAAAAGTGGCCTGGACACATTGGTTTAAGCCCACAATGAAAAATTTTAGAAATTTTTCCTAACTTTAGATGCTTATATAGTTAGAAAAAAAACGAGCAATGTTTTTCCAAGATATCTTGTACATTTTATTCATAAAGTGCCTGTTTCTTTCATCCCCGACTTTCAGGAGCCATTACTTTTTAATTTTCTGCTGACACAGTCTGCACTCGGTGTGTACGGAGCAGTCTCTGCTCCTGAGCCCGCATCAAACTCCCATCCCAACATTGTGATGTACATGTACAGTATGTCAAATGTCAGGAATAGGTTAATAATGATATTTGTAATGAGCTAATTCTATTTATATGTTGTATTTTGTTTTCTTAATGCTACATTAAAAAAAGTAGAAAAACTACAGTAAAACTTAATAAATTGAAATAAATCTAAAGCATAACTATTTTTTTGCAAATAGGAAGTTATCAGAAATCTGGTAAAACGGTACGTCGCGGCAATGATTAGGAACTCAAAAACGAATGAAGGGTTAACGGAAGAAAATTTTAAGGTAATAAAGCATTTTTCTATCATGTATAGAGTATATCAAAGATTTTCTTATTTCAGTTTCTAGATAAATTATTTATATTCTACAGAGTAGCACCAATATTTATGTGGACATACGGAAATCTGTCATAAGATTCTTAAAGGGACATTACCATTAGAAAGGAGTATTTTTGTTAAAACCAGTATTCCTGAATTTTTTTTCTTTTTTTAGAATTTTTCAATATTTTTTGTGTTTAAGATGTCCTATGTAATTAAAAATCACAAATAAAATATTGCCCTTCTCTAGCTGTGTGAGAGAACTTTTGTGTGGCAGGGCAGAGTAATCTCTGTTTACTTCAACTGCTACTTATCTCTACATAGTCTCATTAGAAATAGTAGCTAATGACATAATGATTGCTCTATTGTTCTTCCACAGGGATAGATAAGATTATGCTATACCATGAACAATACATGAAAGGAAAATAGGGTGATTGTAACGGTCAGCGGTAGTGGATCCGCTGGAAGACCTCAAGCGACGGTATAAGCCATGCCAGGAAGCGGAGTCTAAGTAGGTCCCGGTTTTCACCAGAGCCCGTCACAAAGCGGGATGGACTTACTGCAGCGGGAGTCTACCAGGTCGCTTCCACTGACGTGACTTGCCTGCGATGGCAGCCAAGGGTGAGCTTGGTACAGAATCGTCAGGCGTAGGCGAAGTTGTGAACAGGCGGTAAGGTCAGGGCAGGTGGCAGAGGTTAGTGGTCAATAGACGTAGCAAGAGGGTCAGGGCAGGCTGCAAAGGCTCGTGGTCAATAAACGTAGCAAGAGGGTCAGAACACCAAAGACAGTAGAGCACACTTCCAACGCTTTCTCTATAGGCTATGGGCACAATAGATCTGGCGCGGAAGTGCTGGGGCGGTAACTTTATATAGGACCAGCGGCCAGCAATTAACCAATTACTGGCGCGCTGGCCCTTTAAATTTCAAAGAGCTGCCGCTCGCGCGCTAAGGGGCACTCGCACGCACGGCAGCCGGCAGAGAGCCGGAGACAGGAGCGTGGTCAGGTAAGTCCTGACCCTCGGGTAAGCGAGTTAGCCCGTGGCCCGACATGCGGACCGCGGCGCCACTCGCTCCCGGAGCGGGAGGGGACGGATGGGACATGGGTGTGCCCGCAGCCCGATCCACGGCTGCGGGACCACCCGTCACAGTATCCTCCCTGCCCCAAGGCCTCCCCTTCTTTTTTCAAAAAAGAAATTTCTTCAGTAGGTCGCGATCCAAGATGTTATCCTCCGGCTCCCAAGATCTCTCCTCCGGCCTGAATCCTTCCCAATCAATGAGGAAATATCACCTCCCTCTGATAGACTTCATAGCCAGAATCTCTTTCACCGAGAACACGTTGGAGAACTCTGCTTCAGTGGGGGAGGAGGCGACTTTCCGAGAGAAGCGATTGAGCACCACAGGCTTGAGCAGAGAGACATGGAACGAATTCAGGATAAGCATGGTAGGAGGGAGCTGGAGTCTATAGGCCATCGGATTGATCCGCCGTAACACCTCAAATGGCCCTAGGAACCGTGGACCTAGTTTATAGCTTGGTATCTTGAGCCGGACGTACTTAGCCGACGGCCACATCTTATCTCCTGGAGAAAAGTTGGGGCCGGTCTCCTCTTCTTGTCCGCCTGGGACTTCATGCGGACTGTAGCTTGCTGAAGGGACTGAAGTCTCCTCCCAAATGGCAGTCATGTTCCGGACCAGGGTGTCCACGCAGGCACCTCGCAGGCAGAGGGAGGGGTGGGCGGGGATGCAGTCCATAGACAATGTAGAAGGGTGAAGAGCCCGTAGATTCAGAGTCCAGGAAGTTATATGAGAACTCAGCCCAGGGCAACAGACTGGACCAGTTGTCTTGACGGGCCGAGACAAAGCGGCAAAGATACGTGCCAAGGATTTAATTGATCCTCTCCACCTGACCGTTGTATTGCGGGTGGTAAGTTGAGGAAAAGTCCAGTTTTACTTGTAACCGGGAGCAGAGGGTGCACCAGAACTTGAAGATAAACTGGACCCCACGGTCCGAGACGATGTGACGAGGGAGGCCGTGTAGCCTGAAGATGTGCTCGAAGAAGAGAGTTGCGAGCTGAGGAGCGGACGGAAGGCCTGGCAATGGGACAAAGTGTGCCATCTTGGAAAAACGGTCTGTGACCACCCAAATTGACGTATTGCAGGAGGACGGAAGAAGGTCGGTGATGAAATCCATCGACACCTGGGAACATGGTGACTCCGGCGTGGAAAGGGGTGCAGAAGGCCAGACGGGCTGCGACGGGGCGTCTTATCCCGGGCACAGGTGGTACAGGCTTCCACAAATTCTTTTGAGTCCCTAGCAAGGGTCGGCCACCAATAGAAGCGGGAGATCAGCTGACTTGTTTTCCACACATCAAGATGCCCGGCCACCAGGGACCAATGTCCCCATTTTAGAATCCTCCTCCGGAGAGCCGGACGCACATAAGTCTTCCCCCGAGGGATCTGTTGGAGGTCCACTGGAGCAACAGGAACCAAAGTTCTGGGGGTATAATATACTGAGGACCGGGATCTTCCCCGATGGTGACAGAGGCACTGGAGAGGGCGTCGGCCTTAACATTTTTTTCTGCTGGGCGGAAGTGAATCCAGAAATCATAACGCAAGAAAAATAGCGACCACCTGGCCTGGCGAGGATTAAGGCGTTGAGCAAACTGGAGGTACAGGAGGTTCTTGTGATCTGTGTAAACATCAATTGGATGGCGAGCTCCTTTCAGGAGGTGGAGCCATTCCTCCAGAGCCAGTTTGATGGCTAACAATTCCCGGTCTCCGATGGCTTAATTCTTCTCCGGCGGAGAGAAGGTCTTGGAGAACAATCTGCATGTGAGAGTTGTGCCCTTGGCCCCTCTTTGCATGAGAACTGCTCCTGCCCCCACGGAAGAAGCATCCACCTCCAAGGTGACAGGTTTGTCTGGATCCGGGTGAGATAGGATGGGTGCAGAGGCAAAAGCAGACTTGAGCTCCGAAAATGCCTTTGCAGAACGGCCGATAACTTTGCTGGATCCATCTGAAGCCCCTTATCCGAAACGATATAACCCAGGAATGGAAGGCTCGTCCGATGGAAAAGACATTTCTCCAACTTGGCGTATAGCCGGTTGCTGTGGAGGCGACTCAGTACCTGGCGTACCTGCAACCGATGGGTCAGAAAATCAGGAGAGAAAATCAGGATGTCGTCCAAGTAGACGATGACACACGAGTAAAGGAGGTCTCTAAAGATGTCATTCACGAGTTCCTGAAAAATGGCTGGGGCGTTGCCGAGTCCAAAAGGCATCACCAAGTATTCAAAGTGCCCGTCACGTGTGTTAAAGGCCGTCTTCCACTCATCGCCTTCTCAGATTCTGACGAGGTTATAGGCTCCTCGCAGGTCCAGTTTCGAAAAGACCTTGGCACCCCGGAGCCGGTAAAGTTCCGAAATTAGAGGTAACGGATAGCGATTCTTCATGGTGATTTTATTAAGAGCTCGGTAATCGATGCAGGGGCGTAGAGAACCATCCTTTTTCTCCACAAAGAAGAAACAGGCTCCAGCTGGAGAAGAGGACTTGCGAATAAAACCCTTCTGCTAATTTTTTTTTATGTAGGCCGACATGGTCTGAGTCTCGGGTACGGACAATGGATAGACCCTCCCACGAGGAGGACTGGTCCCGGGGAGAAGGTCAATCGGACAGTCATAGGGCCGATGTGGCAGCAGCGTCTCAGCCTCCTTTTCTGAAAACACATCAGCAAAGTCCTGGCAGAGGTTTGGAAGATGACTGCAGAGGGATGGCACGCACCAGGCGGGGTGCGACCAGACAGTGATTCTGGCAATCCGGTCCCCAACGCAAGACCTCGCCGGTCTTCCAGTCGAGCGTAGGGGCATGACGTTGCAGCCATAGGAGCCCCAAGAGGATCACCGTGGAAGACCTTGGTAGCACGTGGAAGGCAACCTTCTAATTGTGCAGGGCCCCCACCTGGAGGGACACTGGCCTAGTGATGTACAGAATGGAGTCGCTCAGAAGTTCCCCACTGACTGAGGAAATCACTAGGGGTTTTTCCAGCTGGACCAGCGGCAGACGATATCGAGATACCAGGGAGGCATGGATAAAGTTCCCGGCAGACCCAGAATCCAGGAAGGCAGGGGTCTGAAACGAGAGGCCAGCATCCGTCGTGACTTGTACCGGCATAGTCAAACATGGAGCGAGAGAATTAGCACCTAGGGACGCCTCTCCTACGGGACCTAGGTGCGAACGTTTCCCGGCTGCGGGGCCAGTCGAGGCAGTCGGCGGGGACGTACTACGTCTCATTCCTGGCGGAGCTCCTCTTGTCTCTCGGCGAAGCGAACATCTATGCGAGTAGCCAGGTGGATGAGTTCGCTCAGAGAGGACGGAAGGTCTCTAGCGGCCAGTGCATCCTTCACCCTGCTGGATAACCCCTTCTTAAAGGTGGCGCAAAGGACTGCATCATTCCAGGTAACTCCGAGGCCAGAGTACGGAATTGTACGGCATAGTTTCCCACGGATGAGTCACCCTGCCGAAAATTCAGGAGCGCCATCTCGGCAGAAGACGCACACGCTGGTTCCTCGAAGATGCTATGAAATTCCTGGAAGAAGGCCTGTAGGTCCGCAGTCACTGGGTCGCTTCTATCCCAGAGAGGTGTTGCCCAAGCCAGGGCCTTCCCGGAAAATAGGCTGACCACGAATGCCACTTTTGCCCTTTCTGTGGGAAACTGATCGGCCATCAGCTCGACGTGCATGGAGCACTGGGTGATGAAACCCCTGCAAAGCTTCGGGTCCCCGTCTCACTTAGATGGAAGAGGAAGTCGAAGCTTGGGGCCAACCGTAGCCAACGGAACGGGGAGCGTAGAAGGAACCACAGGTGGAAGTGGCGGCAGCTGCTGAGACATGAGGAGCTGTCGTGCCATGTCGGACAGCTGATCCAACTGCTGTGCCTGTTGCGAAATCTGCTGCGCCTGCTGGGCAATGAAGGATGTGAGGTCTGCAATGCTGGGCAGAGGCACCTTGGCGGGATCCATGGCTGGATCTAACTGTAATGGTCAGCGGCAGTGACAAGCGATGGTATAAGCCACGGCAGGGAGCGGAGTCTAAGTAGGTCCCAGTTTTCACCAGAGCCCACCGCAAAGCGGGATGGACTTGCTGCGGCGGGAGTCTACCAGGTCGCTTCCACTGACGTGCCAAGGGTGAGCTTGGTACAGAATCGTCAGACATAGGCGAAGTCATGAACAGCCAGTAAGGTCAGGGCAGGCGACAGAGGTTCGTGGTCAATAGACGTAGCAAGAGGGTCAGGGCAGGCTGCAAAGGTTCGTGGTCAATAAACGTAGCAAGAGGGTCAGAACACTGAAGACAGTAGAGCACACTCCAATGCTTTCTCTATAGGCTATGGGCACAATAGATCCGGCGCGGAAGTGCTGGGGCAGTAACCTTACATAGGACCAGCAGCCAACAATTAACCAATTACTGGCGCGCTGGCCCTTTAAATTTCAAAGAGCTGCCGCTCTCGCGCGCATGGCACCCGGCAGAGAGCCGCACGGAGACAGGAGCATGGTCAGGTAAGTCCTGACCCTCGGGGAAGCGAGTGCGCTGTGACGCCACTCGCTCCCAGAGCGAGAGGGGACGGATGGGACACGGGTGTGCGGGACCACCCGTGACAGTGATCTTTTTCTGCACTGGGGAAGGGTGGGTGCTCTTCACACTTGTCAGCTAATAGCTGATAATATTTACACTTCTCAGACCAAAGCTGACCAGAATGAAGGAACATCAAGCAATCCTTTCACTGCTGTGCTATCAGAGCTCACAGAGGGGAGGTCAAGGTAGACAGAAAGTTGTGTACATAAGGGGATTTTAAAAAATAATATATGGATTTTTTAAAAAAATTTTTTATAATTAATGCATATTGCTTCTCAGACCAGTGCTGACCAGAAGGAAGACCATCAAGCAATCTTCTCACTGCTGTGCTATCAGAGCCCACAGAAGAAAAGTTAGGGAGAGTAATGTTCATAGTGGGACTTTAAAAAATTATATAAAAAACAATGCACCAAATAAAAAAATTAAAAAAATACAATCGCTGCATATCTCTTGTCAATATGTTTAAATAAAAATATTAAGAGTAGTGTCCTTCAGAGGGGTTTTCTGACCTCAGTCATTTATGGCAATTCTAATCTATTATGTGCAGGTTCCACCTTATTTGCTTAGCTATTTCCCAAACTCCTAATGAAATCTTATGCAGAGAACCACACCTAGAGGTTGCCACCTCTCCATCCTATTTCTACCTTGATAGAGTGGCTGCGGCCACCACACTAGAAGGGACACAGGTCAGGGGTCCCCTGTTCTCAACTAGGTACAGGTCTCAGTGGCAGGACTCACACCCCTAAAATATTAATGCCCTGTTCTTTTGATCCATAATAAATGTCTGAGATGGGACTTCTCCTTTTTATACCCTTTCTGGCTTTTTTTTCTCATTTATTTTGACTTTGTTTTTACTCTGTACAGTCTGGAAAAAAAATTCTGCTCCTCCCAGGAGGCCATCAATAAACAGGCTAGCTGCTGCTGCTGACTACATTTTTAATGGCTTTCTTTTTATTTCAGTCATGGCTTATGTAAATACTTATGAAGGCCACATTAATAGTGCAGCTGATGATCCTTAGCATATGGACGTCTAAGTTGTCTGATTATTATTTGTGTGTTCTGAGCTGTGATGGAATATTAATTAATATTCCATTACCCCAGTACAGAATAATTCCTTAATCTGTTCTGGGCCTGAAATACTAACTACCAGTTTATGCTTATAACATTTCGAAGGCTATGTTAACTTAGGAGACATTCCATATTGATTCCGACAGAGAATCTGCCTTAAAAACCAGTTGTAATTCGAATAAACAGTCTACTATATGAACATAGTCAGTACGTCAATATGCTAACAGTTAATCAGAAAGCGAGATCCATACACAGTTGTGTGTCTGTGTTGTGTGTCAGGCACATGAGAGATTCATAGAAGTCACACTTGGATACACACGTCTCACGAGAAGCAATTGTTTTTTCTCACAGCTGGTCTTCTCACCATCTCACATGAAAGTTCATACAGCAATGAAATCTGCTGTTTACCCTATTTTCACGTATCTTTTACTGATATTGAGAACATAGTGTGACATCTATGAATTCGCCTTCCCCATTTTTTTGCCATATATTACTGGTTCTATAGATATATGAACAGGCGTAGGGCCAAATTTGGTGCAATGTGCATCTGCCAACACATTTTAATGCGCCTAAATTTGGTGCGAAACTGCCACACAAAGTTTGGTGCATAACATTCTATGCGCCAATTTTGAGTGTTATGAGCCAAAAATGTTTGCCACATAACATTTTCATTCACAATGCCATATTATACACTCCTCTATATCTATTTAGAACTGGTGTGTCGACGCCAAGTTACAAATATGGCGCATGAGAATTCAAAGATGTCACCCGTAGTATTTACCACACTTCTCTGTCAACCAAAAGGGAATATCTCCTGTATTTAATTTTAGTTTCAATAGTTAGATGTGAGTATGTAGCAGAAAAATAGTGTATTTCTTGTTTTAAATAATAATATATTCTAACCATGGGCGTAACCCTCTGGCGTTCACCAGAGCCCACCGCAAGGCGGATTGGACTTCACTGCGGGAGAGCCCCAGGTCGCTCTCCCCGACGTGGCCGCTTATGGTGACAGTGAAGGTGTAGCTTGGTACAGGAGGAGCTGGATGAAATGTGGTCAGTGGGCAGGCAGATAAGTCAGGGCAGGCAAAACATGATCACTTGCAATAATATCAGGACAGATGGCAGGCAGAGAATAGTCGAGGTCACAGGTGCAAGTGAAAATCCAGATAGCATAAATGTAGACAAGAAATTCACTAAGAAAGCACATGAATACATTTCCAGGAAGTGCAGGAGGAAGTGCCTTAATAAAAGTCATCAGCAGAACGCTGACCCTTTTAATTTTTAATAGTCGGCGCACTCCAGCCCTAGGGAATGGTTACGGGTATGTCGGCTAGTAACAGGGAATGGGAGCAGAGCAGGAACAGGTAGAAGTGAGTGATGACCAGCCCAGGGGACAGGAGCTTGAGCGCATCCAAGGTCCAGAGCAGTTACCATGGAGCGCATCGTGACAGTACCCTCACCCCCTTTAACATTCTCCTCTGGGTCTGCTAGAACCTCTCTTCGGGCCCAAACACCTTCCAGTCCACAAGATAATAGGTCTTACCTCTTTAACGCTTCTCCATAAGAATGTCTTGGACCAAATAGATGTAATTAAAGTCCACTTGAGGAGGAGATGGTTTCTTGGGAAAAGCGGTTAAGGACAGTGGGTTTGATCAGAGATGATTTATTGCAAGAAAGAATGAAATCTTTGACATCTTGAACAAGACTAGGCCACCAATAGTGCCGCAAGACTAATAAAAAAGATTTTTGAGTTCCTGGGTAGCCAGCAAGCTTGGACGAGTGCCCCCATTTAAGAATTATTTTTCTTAAAGGGGATTTGCCAAGACGCAAGTTACTCACCTTCTTATCAGCACAGGGAGAATGTCAACAAATCACGCTGAGTCATGAAAGCTGCATGGCTGAGAGGGAGGGGGGTGAGTAAGGAAGGGAGCGTCTCAAAACTTAAGTGAAATAACAGTAAAACAGTGGATTCTCAATACAGCAAGACACAGCCTGATAGACTGCACTTTCTAACCGGTGCCTTAAAAGCTCATTCATTTTGCCTTCAGATAAGAAGTGTTTCACGCAAGCGCGGCCTGTCGGCTCCTCGGTCGTGTCTAGTGGAAGCCTTCAGGTAACTAAGGGGGACCAAGCAATGCTGTAGTTCTCACAGGCTTCACTTTTTGTAATCACATATATTTAGAAAAGTGATTAAATACCCATTTTGGAGGTTCCCACGTCAACATTACATGGTGGCAAAACCCCTTTAAGGCAGGACGTACAAAGGTTTTCCATTGGAGGATGATGGGATGCAGTAAGGTGTCCTGGAGGAATAATGTGCTGAGGCGTGGGGTTAAGAACTGAGGGACAAAAGAGAGCATCAGCCTTCACGTTTTTCTCTTCAGGCCTAAAATGTAGAAGAAAATCAAACCGAGAGAAGAAGAGTGACCATTTAGGTTGCTTGGGATTTAACTGTTACATGGTCTGAAGGTGGAAAAGATTTTTATCATCTATGAAGATATTCACTGGATGAGGGAGCACCTTTCAGAAGATAGGGCCACTCTACTATAGCAAACTTAATGGCCAGTAATTCTCGATTCCCAATGGTATAATTTCTCTCTGCAGGGGAGAAGATTTTTGAGAAAAGAAACACAAGTAATGGTCTTGCCCTTAGGAGTCTTCTGTGTGAGTACTGCACCAGCTCCTAAAGATGAGAAGTCCGCCTCTAGATAGAATTGTTTTTCTGGATCCAGGCGAGAAGGAACCGGCGCTGTAAAAAAACGTGGCCTTAAGATGGGCTATAGCTTCCTCTGCTTCAGACAGCCAGAGTTTAAGATTCAAGCTCTTTTAGTAAAATACCCTTTAGGTTAGAGAAGTATGACATGGTCAAACAAGGAGAGGAAGAATCTTCACCTAGAACCAACTACACTACAAATTCTAGGAGCTGACGTTTCCCAGATGAACCGGACAGTTTTTCAGGAAATTAGCTTGGCTTCCGCAATACAAGCAAAGATTCTAGAGAATCTGGTCTCATCAAGCAGGACCATTGGTAAGAGCAGTGGAGGCCTCTGGAAGACTGGTGCTAGTTGAGGAAGTCAGCATGGTCAGAAGGGTACTTGTTGCTGGCGGAGCGGATGTAAATTCTGGTAGAAAGATGAATGATGTCATCCAGAGAGGTTGGAAAGTCCCAGCCAGCCAGTTCATCTTTATTCTACCAGTGAGACCTTCCCAAAATGCTGCTATGAGAGCCTTGTTATTGCAGGCTAGCACAGAGGACAGCATGCAAAACTGTACAGCATATTGTCCCAATATAGAATCACTTTGCTGTAGATGGAGCATAGATGATTCAGCAGAGGAAGCAAGCCTGGGTTCCTTGAAGACCTTGCACAACACATACAAGAAAAGTTGCAGGTTGACCATTAACAGATCCCCTCGCTCACAGAGAGAGGTGGTCCAGGCCAGGGCTTCACCAGACAGAAGGCTAATCACAAAAGCCACCTTGGCACAGTCAGAGGGGAACTTATGGGCAATCATTTCCAAGTGTATGGAACACTAGTTTAAGAAATCCCGGGAACTCTTGGGGTTCTCATCATAGAGTGACGGCAACGGCAAGTGCAGAGCAGGACTTTTGGTAACCACTGGCAGAAAATTCACCACAGGTGGGGAAGCAGGTGCAGCCACCAGAACACAGGCAGTTATGTCTTGCAGCATCCCAAATAGTTGTTCTGGACGTTGGCCTCACGACAAGCGCAATATGCTGGAGATTAGGCAGGGGCACCTTGGTGGGATCCATGGCCATCCATCCAGGATCCATTCTGTCATGGGGGATGATAGTGGATCCCCTGGGCGACAACAAGAGATGAACCACGCCAGAGAGTGGAGTCTAGGAGTCTAAGGAGCCCCCCGGTATTCACCAGAACCTGTTGATATAACCACTCATGTCAACAGCAAAGGTGCAGCTTGGTACAGGAGGAGTTCACTGTGACATGGTCAGTTGGCAGGGCAGGTAGGTCATGGCAGGCAAAACAAGGCTAGGTCACTCGCAGTAATGTCAGGGCAGGCAGAGAATAGTTGTGGCCACAGGCACGCGCCAAAATCGAGATAGCATAAACATAGACAAGACATTCACTAAGGAAACACACCAAAACATTGTCAGGAAGTGTAGGGGGAAGTGCCTTAATAAAAGGTCCAGCACCTAGTGATTGGTGATCAGTGGAGCGCTGCCCTTTAAATTTTGGAGAATTTGCACGCACACCCAAGGGAATGGTTATGCACATGCCAGCTAGCAGCAGAGAACAGGAGTGGAGCAGTGTAACAGGTGGTGCCGCGTCCCGCCCTGCGGGTCACGGGTGCACCCATGTCCCCATCTCCAGGCGCACTGAGGGGACGGGTGGCGCCGCTGACCGGGCTACGGTTTGCGGGCGCACCCGTCCCATCCGCTTACCTGTCCACGCTCCCATCCTGCGCTCTCCCCCTGCCGGCCGGAATGTGCACGCGCGCCCCCTAGCGCTCGCGCGTGCTCGTTCATGTGAATTAAAAGGGACAGCGCGCCGGTGAGTGGATAATTGCCGGGCGCTGACCCTATATAATGTATGTGTTCACTTCCCTGCTGGATCTTTGTTGCCTCCGTGCCCTAGAGAAAGCGTTATCCATGTACTAGTCTCTGCCGTGTTCCTGACCCTTGCCTACGTTTCTCAATTCTGAACCTTGCCGCCTGCCCTGACCTTCTTGCTACGTTTATTGACCACGAATCTTGCCGCCTGCCCTGACCTTGCCGCCTGTCCCCAACTACGCCTCACGATTCTGTACCACACTACACCTCGGCTGTCACCACAAGCAAGTCATGTCAGGGGTAGCGACCTGGTAGGCTCCCGCCGCAGCAAGTCCATCCCGCTTTGCGGCGGGCTCTGGTGAATACCGGGACCTACTTAGACTCCGCTCCCTGGCGTGGCTTACACCATCGCTTGCGGTGGTCCAGAGGATCCACTATCCCGGCCATTACAAGCAGGAGCTGGGAGAGGGGAGTGACAACCAGCTTGGGGGACAGAGACATAAGCGGCTCCATTGTCCAGAGTGGGGACCATGGGGCGCTTCGTGACAGTAAGCAATGCATACATGACTGATCATTCATGATTGAGTTTTAATCTTATGTGCCTATTTTAGGAACTTTTAGTGGTACATGTAGATAGGAGTCTGATTGGCACTCTGACCACGGGACACAAATACAGCAAACTGAACTGCACTGTGTGGTCTGATACCTTTCTATCATAGCATTAACATTGTTAGCAATTTGTGCTCCAGTAGGTCCAGGCTCAGACTGGCCCACAGGCAAGCAGGAGAAACCCCCAGTGGGTCTTGCGGCATGTTGGGCCCCTGGACATGGCAGGTCTGTAGCTGCTTTCCAGAAAGAGAGGCAGAATGCTAGAGACAGAAAGCAAGAGGCATGTGCAATATGTGTAGGGTGGGCCCTGAGAATCAACCCCACTGGTGGGTCCCAAGAATCAACTTCACTGGTGGACCCCAAGAATTAACTACACTGGTGGGCCCCAGGCACTCCAGTCTGACACTAAGTAGCTCTTCTGGGAGATTACACCAGTAATCTACACATCAATAACCCCTATCGCAATTTTCCTTGGACCACATTTGGTAGGTGCTAAGTAACACACAACAATACATGCCATTTTGAAGATGTACTAACTTGGTTGTATTGCCACCCCAATATGCCCGTGTCAAAGTCACTCAGATCCTTATGATTGGACATTTTTCCTGCTTTTAACACATCGACTCAAGGGTGGACTGTTCATTATCAAAGTTCATCAAACTTTACTTTCAAAGATCTAAAAAGCACAAATATTCAGAGCATCATTGTCTTATTACCTTTCACATCCATGAACAACATCTATCTAAAAGTCTCATAATACATTAAATTGCACACGTTAGCTAGTTGACTAGGCATCAACAAAGGTCACAGTGGTCAGACTCTCACAAATTCAAGGGATTTGCCATTAATGATTTTACCAAGACCAACCTTTTAAGCTTTTCAAGTTTCCCTTTTTTAAATGAAAGATAATGACTTATATAAAATAGTAAAGAAATAAGTGTCAGCACATCACAGACAGCACTAAGGCACAATTTATCCTACCTGTATATCTTATAGGTTATGACATGTATACTGCATGTCACTAGAATCCAGGTATGCAATAGTTTTTAGACATAATTTTGCTTGACTCTCTCAGTTATCATTCTAAATCCAATTGTATGTTTACTACTAATGCACTTGTTACATTACAACATTTCAGAAGCTTTTCATAGCACTGGGGGATGATATGTGCAAATTGTACTATATGTGTGATTCTCAGGAACAACTGGCTTTGCTAATAACTTCTCACAGAAATCCATAGAGTAAAATACTCGAGCACAAAATTATCTTCATGTATTTGTGCCTATATTGGAATTTTTGTGCATTATAATATGCACTAATCTTGATCATACCAATGGATTGGATGAAATTTCTGATTTTTTAATGGTAACTATAGTAACGTAGTCATCAGTTAGGAATCTGTCTAAGCATAAACTATGTTTAAAAAAAATAGGGTCAACTTCACATTATACATAACTATTGTTTGATGTTCTTTTATAACTTTCTTCTGGTCTTGCAGGAATTGAAACAAGATATCTCCAGCTTCCGCTATGAAGTGCTTGATCTTCTTGGAAACAGGAAGCCTCCAAGGAGAAGCTATTCCACCAGCAGCACAGAAGTATCGCAAAAAGAAGAAGCGCCCGAAGAACGACCCAAGGCAAAAAGCGTGTCCTTCAATGTGGCCAACAAAAAAAAAGACTTCAATGTCTCAGCTCTCTTTAAAACAATGTCAGGGATTGAGATTATGGATGAGGCTCCAAAAAGTAATGGCATCAGTAAGCGTAACTTTATTCGAAATGGCAACAAACTCCAGAGGCTTTCAAGTTCCAAGAAGGAGTCCTTTAAAAGACTGGGCTTACTCTTTTCCAAGATGAACGGACACATGCCAGAGCCCACTAGTGAACCAGTATACACCATCTCTGATGGTCTCGTCCAGCCTCATTACATGTGGCAGGAAGTTAAACAAACTGATCCAGAGCCAGAGTGCTCTAAAAGTGAAATTAACCTCAATGAGGTGAGTCAAGATGGGAGCATTGGTGTACTGAGTCACGATCACTCTCCTATTCATACCAGCTCCTTACACTGTGCTTCCGACCTCTGCTCTTCTAATGCCAAGTTGATAGACTCAACAGAGGATGTGTTTGACTCTTGGGGAGAAGCATGTGATCTGCTCATAAACAAATGGAAAGATGGGCAGGAGGAGCAGGTCACAACAAGACTATAAAATAATCATATAGGACTGCTGTAAAATTTAGCAACTATAGATTTGTAACAATTTCCTTTTACAGAGCATTAAATAAGGTAGAAATCCCTTCCCGTTCACATAGATGAGTGTGGAAGTCCATTAACAGCGATCTATTTTGCAATATTTTTTTACCATTTTCGTTTGCTTTTTATATCAATGCTACGAAGCTGTGTCTAAGCTTTCATGTTGGTCTTTGAGCATTAGCAGGGCTTTCTGACTATTGAAAAACACTAATGGGGAATGCAGAACATGTGTAGCAAATGGGGCTGCACTATAATATAACAGCTTGTCTACAGGTACAATTCTCCTGATATTTAGCCAAAATTCTCTATTTTAATGCATCATTTCAAATTTTGTATTGTGATTTCCACCAGCAGCATGTGGGTTTTGACATGTTTGCACAATAAAACTGTATATCAAGCTGGTAACTGGTAATGTTAGCTAATATTTAAGGGTGTTAACCTTTCACCCTCCTCTCCCAGCACTATAGAACTAAATTCAATTTTACTACTATAAATGGAATGGTGACTGTACAACAATGTATTCCTATGATTTATCTCTGCACTATCCCATGAATAACATACAATGTGAACAACATTGCAGGAATGTATAAGCAATTGGAGAGCCACAGGAGGAGAGATGCTGGTATATAGCAGCTCATATATGTTCGAATATTTTTTAATCCTGTTCTTCTCCAATCAGCTTTACAATTCTCTTGGATATATATTTCTGAAGAAGATGAGTACCCACAAAAACTGGACACCTTTGGTATTTTTAGCCTAGCTGATTTCTTGGTCTTTGATGGATATACATGGTATGTTGCTAGGACTGATATAGAGTTGAAATTTACTTAAGATGTTAAATGAAGAACTCAGGAAAAATGTTTCTATGGCTTAGAAAGCTTTACCACATTTTTAAGCATTATATCCATTCTACTATTATAGTACCTCACAAAAACTTATAATTAAAAAGAAGTGCTTGTTAGGAAGATAAATGGGTTATGTGTTATCTATCAGCCATGTCCATATATTTTATAGGATTCTCCACTTATTGGTATACACTAAATATGTTGTACCACCAATAGCATTTATCACTCATCCAAAGGATATAACATGATAAATGTATAACACTGAGGAACACTCATTTAGGTGCCTTAAAAGTTGGAACAGTTTTAGATAATGTTTGTGGCGCGGATTCTGAAAGTGACACCGGTTTTCCCCTATCAGCTCTAGTTTTGGAGATCTTACCAAGTACATGCTGCTGAAAGTGGTGGTCATTCAATATTGTACTAATGAAATGTTGGAAAATCATGTGAAACAGAAAAGACATACATTTTAGAACATTCAAAGAACAGATGCAAACAAAAACAGGAGTGTGCATGAGCAAATTAATTTATAGTCATCTGTACTACATATTTATACACAAATTCATCACAAGAACAAGGTAGAATCATGTAATCAACATCTCATAAACTAGAGCTGCCAGAACAAAATGGATGGGATTTTCAGACTCAGCAGCAGTCAAACACCCAGAATGAGGTCAAAATGTCTAGGCACCCAAAAATATATATTGTTTTGTTCCTCAGTGTAGTTGCTGGGTGTTCTGACCACTGGGGTCCCCACCAAACACAGAGAACTGGGTCCCAATTCTCCTATCTGAATAGAGTATTGTATGCAGCCCTCAGCTATTTCTGCCACTCTTATAGACAGTGAATGGAGCGGCAGTGTGCATGTGCAACCACCACTCCATCTAGACAGGTATTCAGGACCCCTGTTCATGTGATGGGTGCGGACCAAGCAGCCAGGTGAACATGATCATACATTTATCAGACACCCTCATAATAGCATGCTAGACCTAGTCTACTTATAGAAGTTCCATTATATTAAGACAAGAAGACAGAGCTTGGAAGAACAAAATCTCTGCACTTATTATATGTTTTAAGCTTCATTACAGCTCTGTTGAGAAGGCAAATAGAACTCTATAGCAAACACATGGGCCAAATGACCCCATGAAGGAAGAGAGGATATATGTCTTTAAGTAAAAAGTGACTTCTAATTTGTGGAATTTGAAAGTTTGAACATTTGTGTGAGAAGTGGACGCAATTTACAATGTATGGAATCCGTTTAGACGTAAGACACAAAATTGAAATGGTTTTTGCCAATAAATGGATCAAAATGATAATAATGGTTGTAAAAAAATGTTATCAGCAGAAACTTCAAACTAACCTAATTCATGTTATTCACTAATGGGAGACCAAAAGTGTCTATATTCCATGTATGGTACTCGTATATTGAAAATCAAAGAGGTATTCCCATTGCATGGTTTCCAGAGTCTGTGCCAGCCATAGCAAATGTGCTCAATACTCCCATACAGCTGAACAGAGAGAGCCATGCTTGTGCGGCACATATGTCTGTTCTCTGTGGCTAGCACAAACTTGGGTCAGCTAGTGCAAAATACGTTATATTGTCATGATAAGTATAATACTACAGGTTAAACTTAGCGTCAGTAGTATCCATGTTTACCAAAGCATTAAAATAGCTAAAAAAGAACTAAAAAGTACTTCAAGGCCTAAGGTGCAAGGAGAGCACTAAGAATCATTGTCCAGAGTCACCTTTCATGCAGTCTTAAAGAGATAGGAGTGGAGGATGATTAAATAGGATTGCCTGGTAAGGCTGAGTCCTAAAACCCAGCACCCGCTCAGGGGCTTTTTATAGTTATTTCAGGGGAACTGGCTAAAATCACTTTTCAATATAATAAGTATTTCAGTAAGAATTTGTATCTAAGTACTTTGAGACCATACAAATCTGTAACCAGGTGTATGAGATCAGTATCACTCTTCCAGTTATTCACATGTATCACAGTCCAACTGTAGTGTAAAAAGCAATGAAACTTTGCACTATCTATAAATATGTAATTGAATCCATTGAAATATGCTTTTCCAGGGCAGGAGGAGCAGCTCTTATAAAATTGTGGACTAAGCATCACGATTTGTTCTGCAAAATCTAGTAAAACAAAAAAATAAAGCACAAGGTTTGATGAATAATACACGCTTTGGGTTATCAAGTAGGTAAAAACATTGGCACCTACCAATTCAGCAGATCCATAAGACTCCTTCCTGAACTGCAACTATAGTGTAGCTGATCTTATTTAAAGATATTTACTGGGAACCAAACATTACCAATTGAGTTCAATCTTAAGTAAATTAAGAAAAGTTTAGATATTCTGATAACACTATTATATCCAATATGTAATCGTTCTACAAACTAGTTCTTGTAACTTTGGAATGTTGGCATCTGAAATATTGTCTACAAGATATGAGCATTTATTATTTTGGATAAAACTAGCTAGAATTCTCAGGGTGACTGAACATTTGCCAAAATATAGTGCAAATTTAAAGTGGCCCTCCAGGATAAACTAGGAATGCCCACTCCTAAAGTAATATTTACCTGGCCCCTGCATTACAGAAATCCATAGTAGTCTTTTAGCATGCCTGCACGTTCTGAGGTTATACCCTACCCATGAAACTGAAAAGAAAAATATCTCTGAGTGCATGCTTCAGGATTTTCCCAGATGGTCACTTTAAGACTGTAAATAAATGTGCAAAAAATTTTAATATTACATCAATATTTATTTTATTTTCCATGCAAATCTAAGATGTAGCAGGGATGACAAAGCATGCTAGCAAACTCAAGTAGGGTTAATGGGGTTATCCACCTCCCCTTTTGTTAGAGAAAGTATTTTGCAGAGCCACCAACAAAATAAAAAAAACATTCCGTCGTCTGTGTCTCTGCCGGTCCTCTCCCCCGGGCTGTTTTCTTCTGGCTCCAGCTAAACGGAGAGTCACTGGTGCAGCCTATGATTGGCTACAGCAGTCATGTGACACTGCCGAACATCACCGTTTGAAACCTTTACTTCCAATTGTTCACATCCGGCAGTGCCCTTTACTACGGCAGCCTTTAGCAGAAGCCAGAAGACAACAGAAGACCCAGAGAGAGGTTAAAAAGGACACATCACTGAATGATTGTGAGTCCAGAGGTGAATATATGCTTTTAAAAAAAAGTTTTAGGGGCTCAGCAGCATTCTTGCACTAACAAAAGGGAAGGTGGAAACCCCCTTTAAGGTAAATTATTTGCTAAAACCTCTATACCTAAAGGCAATCGCTATAATATTTGATGTATTTTCTATAGTGAAATGACCCTAGATAGCAAGTGAAACCTCTAGTAGATGGAAGTCACTGTGTAGTGCAATTATCTCAGATAAAATAGTCTCAATGCTAATTTTACTAATGTTTAATAGTATTTATGCATACTGTATGCTCCTAGTATATTTTCCATATCAAATTTCCACATACATTGCTCATATGCAAATAGACAAGTCACAAATGTTCAGCTTCCCTCAATTCTTTTCCATCTTTTTTACCAATATTTACTCAAATTTAGTTAATGTTTGCGGTGTTTAAGAGACCTATATGATGGCTAAGTTTGAAATGCATTTCCTTACATGAAATTGTTCAGTTTTGCTCAGATAAATGCTGTATATACAGGTATAGTAGGCGCAATATAACTAAGAAGAGATGTCAACATCTGTAGAGTTAACATATCTGCATGTCTATGTCACATACACAATAGCAGACACATTAGATGCCATGACATGAATAGACTCTTTGGGGGGAAAGAAATGATATGGAAGAGTTTCCATACCTGTAATTGCTTTCAGAGAATGACATTAGTTGTATATTTGACAGCATCTACCAGCAGCTCCAAACTCTATCTGGGTAATCACTTTTTATTAATTAGTTACATTTACTTTGTAGTGATCTTTTTGTTCTATAGTACAATGTTTCTCTATGACACACAGGCTTGTTATTCCACTCAGGAAATGTGAAAGTAGAGAAAGATTTTACACCTTTAGGAGGTAAGAAAAGAAAGGAAAGAACTGGAGCAAGCAGGTTACAATAGATGTGGAGGTAGAGAAGGGGATGTGTAAACAGATTTAAAGAAAGACATGTTAATTCTCAAATTCTCTCACTGGCAAATGTATGTTAGGGGCCATTCACATGCATTACTTTGCTGGTCAGTGATATCTGTTCGGGTACCATGAAAAACAGTACTTCGATGGATACCACAACTGAGCTACTACTACTACCCTTAGCTGTAGAAACATGTGCTTATAACTTCATGATCACAATATACATGTTCTGGTGCAGCACCCAAGTAATGCTGTGCTTGGCGTTTAGGTTAACGTCACAGTCTATCCAAATCTAAGCAGTTTGATTCATGACAGAATCAAATTTTGGCATAAATCTTTACAAATCATCTCTAACTATAATTGTATCCCTAATCCTAAACTGGGGTTAGGTTTTTAGGGTTAATTTACTTCTGACCACACGTACACTTCAATCTGACTGCCAAGACCGCCACCAATTCCAAGAATGAAGAGGATGCTGCCTCTTTACAGTTTTGGTACTGCAAATTGGCGCTTGCATCTGTCAAATGTCTATTGAACTGTTGTACAGCCCAACCCCTCCAATCATATAATCATAGGTATATATTACTATGTTATTCTCATCACATAATATTATGACATGACATAATATGAGCTAGAAAAAGAAATGTCCTATATGGGCTGTGTCAGACTTGCATTTGGTTTGACCCTACCTTCGATACTGTATATAAAACATGTATACAACCAGCTATTAATGCCGCTTAAGTGTTGTCACCTTTACATACAGGACATTTCATCAAGTTATTTGTGAAATAATTTATAAGAAATAGCCCTTTGTGAACAACTTAACAGAAGGTTCTTTATGTACTCAAATGGTTCACTGTGACATTTCCTATAGGCAGCAATCGCAAGTTTGCCTTTTGGACATTTTTTGAGGGGCAGCATGTAGAGGGTTACTTGTTGTATTCACAGTTTAGAGTGTTGAGCCAGGAGTCTGTTCCATTAACAGCCCAGGACACAAGGTTGTAATATGGCTACATATTACCACACATAATGCACCCACCCCTGAACACATTCCCTCTCAGTCTCTGCTATGTTTGTTGGGTGTTGAAGCCTTATTATGACTGCGGCAAACAAGTATTAGGCTCGGTTCAAGTTGAAAACAATGTAACAATATGTTACATTATGATTTGTAGCAATATGATTTGTTCCTTTATAGTTAGGTAACGTTAAAGGAGTTTTCAAGGATTTTTAGAAAATTTCCTAAGAGTATGAAATGTAATAAAATAGAAAAAACAAAACAAAACTGGTATTTACGTGTAACTTCTCCATTACCCCAGCACTGCCACTTCGGTGTTTCCCACAATTGTAGTGGCGCTGCCATGTTCTTTGTGCTCCATACAGCATTTTTCTTGAAAATTAATTGAAAAGGGAACCTGTCATGTTGAGCCGATTTATATAAAGTTTTGTTAAATATACATTTTATTCATTTCAATTAGTATTCACTCTAGGCCTATTAGTGCAGTAGACATCTCTTTCGGTCTGCACCATTTATTGAGACTGCCTACTGAACTCCTAAACCCAGAATAAGTTTGTAAAGTTGACAATTTTCCTCTAAATATAAAACATCATTAGCTTGAAAGTTCATAGAAGTGC
This sequence comes from Phyllomedusa bahiana, assembly GCA_025379985.1. NCBI lineage: Eukaryota > Metazoa > Chordata > Amphibia > Anura > Hylidae > Phyllomedusa > Phyllomedusa bahiana. The sequence continues at coordinate 63,007 of JAODAL010021649.1, forward strand.
AACATTATAATATCCTAAACCATAACGCTGTATTGCGTAAAGACTGGTAAAAGAAAATGCCAATATTAAATACTTTATGTAAAATTGTATTGGATTTAAATGAAAAAAAAAATCTAATTAATCTTCAGCAATTTTAGCCTTTGGTCCTTATTCAGCTACGGTGAAGGAAATAAGTATTTGATCCCTTGCTGATTTTGTAAGTTTGCCCACTGACAAAGACATGAACAGTCTATAATTTTAATGGTAGGTTAATAAAATCCAGAAAATCACATTGTATAAATTATATAAATATATTTTCATTTTGCTGAGAGAAATAAGTATTTGATCCCCTACCGACCAATAAGAGTTCTGGCTTCTACAGACCAGTTAGATGCTCCTAATCAACTCGTTACCTTAAATAGTCACCTTTATAAAAGACTCCTGTCCACAGACTCAGTCAGTCAGACTCTAACCCCTACAACATGGGCAAGACCAAAGAGTTTTCTAAGGATGTCAGGGACAAGATCATAGACCTGCACAAAGCCAGAATGGGCTACAAAACCATACAAAAAGTAAGATTCTGGGTGAGAAGGAGACAACTGTTGGTGCAATAGTAAGAAAATGGAAGAAATACAAAATGACTATCAATCGACATCAATCTGGGGCACCATCTCACCTCATGGGGTATCCTTGATCATGAGGAAGGTGAAAGATCAACCTAAAACTACATAGGGGGGAACTTGTTAATGATCTCAAGGCAGCTGGGACCACAGTCACCAAGAAAACCATTGGTAACACATTACGCCATAATGGTTTAAAATCCTGCAGTGCCCGCAAGGTCCTCCTGCTCAAAAAGGCACATGTGCAGGCCCGTCTGAAGTTTGCCAATGAACACCTGGATCATTCGGTGAGTGATTGGGAGAAGGTGCTATGGTCAGATGAGACAAATATTGAGCTCTTTGGCATTAACTCAACTCGCCGTGTTTGGAGGAAGAGAAATGCTGTTTATGACTAAAAGAACACCATTCCCACTGTCTAGCATGGAGGTGGAAACATTATAATTTGGGGGTGTTTCTCTGTTAAGGGCACAGGACTACTTCACTGCATCAGTGGGAGAATGGATGGAGCCATGTACCGTAAAATCCTTCCCTCTGCCAGGACATTAAAAATGGGTCATCATTGGGTATTGCAAGGCAACAGTCAAGGCAACAAAGGAAAGGCTCAAAAAGAAGCACATTAAGGTCATTGAGTGGCCTAGCCAGTCTCCTGACCTTAATAGAAAACTTATGGAGGGAGTTGAAGCTCTGAGTTGCCAAGCGACAGTCTCAAAAAGGAGTGGACCAAAATTCCTCCTGACGTGCACAAACCTCATCATCATCTACAAAAATGTCTGACTGCTATGCTTGCCAACAAGGGTTTTGCTACTGAGTATTAAGCCTTGTTTGCCAAATACTTATTTCTCACTGCAAAATTCAAAAAAATGTATATAATTTATACAGTGGGATTTTGTGGATTTTATTTTTGGTCTTCTATCTCTCAATGTTAAAATTAACCTACTCTTAAAATTATAGACTGCTCATATCTTTGTCAGTGGGCAAACTTACACAATCAGCCAGGGATCAAGTAATTATTTCCTTCAGTGTATATGATGTGAAACGCAATGCAGTTAATTTTCCTACCAGTGCCTTTATTAGTGTGACATCTGCTCTTTTCTGTTCCCTTGCTACATCATGTGATCGGAGCTCAGACTCGCTGAAAACTACAGTTTGTTATGTGTGGACCAGAAGTCACTTTCCTTTATCATTTCAATGACAGCTTTAATGTGAGTCTCATTGAAATGAACAGAGAAAGTGTAAGTTTCATCGAGTCTGAGAGTTTGTCCACAAGATAGGTAATAAATGGTAGATTTTGGACTGCTGGGCCCTCTTCCTGTTGCCGGAATGGGGTAGTCCATTAGCACACTGACAAAAATAGCCGAAAGCAGTTTTCAGACTGGGAAGAATGATGGACCACTGTTAGGGCTGGGACGATGGGTAGGCATAGGTAGGGCACTATTTCATGCTTTTCAGGAAGGGGATACAAGGAGGTATAGATGAAGGTGGGCATTTGGATTATTTGCCTAGGGCACCAAAATGCTTTGTCCCAGCTCTTACCATTGTACCGTGTTGTGGTGACTGGTGTGGTCCGAGCACTTAGCCCAACCAACCATTAACATTGATCATCTATCCAATGGATAGGCAGAAAGTGCATTAAACCTGAATACTCCTTTAATCATACATATATAGTCCCATCTACCAAATTAAATCCCACTTCTGAGTGGTGTAATGAAAACATGAAGTAATGTGTGTTCTCAATGTGATGAACATCCTCACACCTGGGAACTGCTGTGTGATACTTAGACAAACAGACTAATTATAAGTGCTACTTCACTGCATGAAAAATAAGGTAATGAGCAATGTTGTCAGTAACACATTAGAAAAGATCACACCCACTAATATGTAAACTGAATAGTAATTACATTGTGTAACTAACGAATATTCAGCACTGGCTTCATCACTTATATTGGCCGTTTTCGTTAGTATAGTTTTAGTTCAAATTTGAGCACTTTATCTTCAGCATACAAACTGGGAAATTTTGTATTTGTACATATTGACTATCATCCACCAGACATTTGTCAAAAGAGTATGTTTATTTCACTACTCTTTTCAAAACAATTGTATTGAAAAAAAGAGAAATTATGTGTACTGCACCGTATACATTTGTTTTCACTGGCTTTCTTGGCAGCTATACACCTATTTACAGTGGGTACAAAAAGTATTCAGGCCACTTTAAATTTTTCACTCTTTGTTTCACTGCAGCCATTTGGGCTCTTAGGCACCTTGAGTGCTGCAGAAATTCTTTTGTAACCTTGGCCAGATTTGTGCCTTGCCACAGTTCTGTCTCTGAGTTCCTTGGGCAGTTCCTTAGACCTCATGATTCTCATGTGCTCTGACATGCACGTGAGCTGTGAGGTCTTATATAGACAGGTGTGTGCCTTTCCTAATCAAGTCCAATCAGTTTAATTAAACACAGCTAGACTCGAATGAAGGAGTAGAACCAACTACAAGGAGGATCAGAAGGAAATGCACAGCATGTGAGTTAAATATGAGTGTCACTGCAAAGGGTCTGAATAATTCTAACCATGTGATAGTTCAGTTTTTCTTGTTCAATAAATTTGCAAAAATATCTACATTTCTGTTTTTTTTCTTTCAGGATAGGGTTCAGAGTGTACATTAATGAGCAAAAAAAAGGAACTTTTTTGATCTTACCAAATGGCTGCAATGAAACAAAGAGTGAAAAAGTCAAAGGGGTCTGAATACTTTCTGTACCCACTGTATGTTCAGTAGCACACTGCAGTTAAAAGTAAACCGTATTAAACCACATTTGTCGTCCTCATTTGTGACATCCATCAAGATACAATGAGAAATGTACCGCAGCGGGGTCATAGAGTTCTATAGGACAAACAGTCTGTATTGGACTACATTTGCCCTATTTACCAAACATATAGGCTTAAGGTTGGGCACAAAGCATGACACCG